>VZTE01002029.1:186758-211928 GCA_013397775.1 Eulacestoma nigropectus | reverse complement strand
AAGCTTGGGATGGGATGGGATGGGATGGGATGGGATGGGATGGGATGGGATGGGATGGGATGGGATGGGATAGGATGGGATGGGATTTTACCACAGTCATGGAGCCCTGGCAAGATGCATCCCTGGTACTTCCCAGCTCTGGCCACGGACAAGACCTGAGGCAATTCCCTCTCTTGGGGTGCATCCCATAAGTGCAGAAGTCCCTGCACGAGCAGGAGGGTGAAGGCCCAGCCAGGAGGGAACAGGACACCAAGCCCCTGTCACCAGGGATGGCAGGATGGGATCTGGAAGCACACGGAGAAACACCCTGTCCCACATCCCAGCCTCAGCCTCGAAGCACCCAGAGACACAGCCCTGCCTCCAGCCTGTCCTGGCCTTCCCATGGGATGTCTGGCTGGGCATGAGGAAACCACTGCTCCCACCAGCTCAAAATACCAGCAATCCCAGTGGCCATCAGGTCTCCAGTGCTCGCCCATGCCCCCACTGCCATGTCCATTCCCCACCAATACCAGCCATGCTCGCTGAGGGCAGCTGGGGACAAGCCCAGGGATGGCAAATCCCCTCAGTGACCCTGGTCCCAGAGCAGGAGCAGAGCTGCACATCCCGGGGGGTTCAGGCTCTCAGGACATGCTGCAGCCGAGCCCAGCAGCCCCAGCTCAGCCCCGGGCAGCAAAGGTGCTGAGCAATGGCCAGCCTGGCACAGCCTGGCACCCCCTGCACAGGGCAGTACCCCTCACACCCGCCTCGGAACAGGGCATCAGGGGCTGCCAGTCTGGGATTACGGAGTGCAATCCTGGGATGTCGGACCCCCGGCACCCATCACGAGACAGAAAACATAAAGGAGTCCCTGGGAAATGAGGGGGTCCCTCCTCACCCCGGACTCCGCCGGCAGCACTGGTGGGAGCTGCCCCTTTCTGCCAGGGTCAGGGCAGCTCCAGGGGACAGCGGCAGCCCCAGACAGCCTCAGTCCCTCTCTGCAGGCGGTGCAGGAGCACAGCATCCCAGGATGTGCCTGTCAGGAGCAGGAATGCAGGCCATAAATCACTCGGGCCGCGATGGGAGCTGGCTCCAGGCCATGTCCATGGCAGCCCCTCGTGCTCCCCTTGCCAAAGGGAACAGGCAGGGCACAGGGTGCTGGCGGCGCTGCCACCACACGCAATCCGTCTGCAATGCTGCAGCCTGGATTTGTATCAAACAGGGCCAAAGGTTGGATGATTCAATTTTTTCATTTTTTCTTGCAGTACAGCAGGAAATAGCTGGGATAGTTACATACCTGGCGAGATGGCCGAGGAGCCGGGGGCCAAGAGACACAGAGGGTCTGGCATGGCCCGGGGCATCTGTGCTGCACACAGAGCCTGCAGGCACCCGGGGCTGGGGGCTGCACACCTGACCAGGGAGTGGGAGGTCACAGCAAGGACCCCCACACTGGCCAAGGCTTCAGGAACTAGTGGAGAGTGACCAGCACAACCTGGGTGGCTTAGAAGCACAGAATCATGGAATGGGTTGGGTTGGAAGGGACCTCAGAGCTCATCCAGTGCCAGCCCTGCCATGGCAGGGCCACCTTCCACTGTCCCAGGCTGCTCCAAGCCCCAGTGTCCAGCCTGGCCTTGGGCACTGCCAGGGATCCAGGGGCAGCCACAGCTTCTCTGGGCACCCTGTGCCAGGGCCTCCCCCCCCTCCCAGGGAACAATTCCTTCCCAATATCCCATCCATCCCTGCCTCTGGCAGTGGGAACCCATTCCCCTTGTCCTGGCATAGAAATCTTCTCTGACACTGGTATTTGTGCCATCTTGACCCCCAAATCCTTGTCCTACCAGCAGAGCAATTGTCCTTCCCTTGCTGAGGCTTATCAGACCAGGTTCTTCCTGATTCTGATCCTGATCCTGATCCTGATCCTGATCCTGATCCTGATGCTGATCCTGGTCCTGGTCCTGGTCCTGATCCTGATCCTGGTCCTGATCCTGCTCTCCAGCCTCCATGGGGGTCCTCCAGCCCCTGCTCTCCACCAGGGTCAGCCTGAAAGTTTCCTCTTATGGCATCTCCCTTACTGAGGTGGGTTGTAGGGTGTCTTTTTTATAAGATTATTTCTTCAACAAGTCAGGCTCACCTTGAGCTGGTCCCTCAAGGCTTCTCACGTGGCTCTGGAGTCTGTGGATTCCAGGGTGTTGAGGGTTTTGGGAACCACACCTGCACACACGTTATAACAGTCCAGGAAAGTCGTGGTCCTGTGAAACAGCATCAAACCCCTTCCTGCAGTCAAGGGTCAGACACATGCCCTTCCCAGCTGCCTTTCCAAGTGCTGGAGAAGGAGGTTCCCTGCCTTGCCCTGCGCTGAGGGGGGGCAGTGCCCAAGGCTCCCCTGCACTTCACCCCAACAGCAGAAACACAGCATCCACACAGGGTGACACAGCCTCAAATTCCTTCCCAGCTTACAGCACTTTTCATGGACCTCCTGAGCCAGAGCTGAGCCTTTGGCTGTGATAATCCCTGGTGGATTTTTCTTCCATGAACTCAAGCTGAACCCACTCTTTGAACACACGTGAGCTCCCAGTTTAATTGTTACTTGAGATAATCCACAGATGAGATTTCTTCAGCCAGTGTTCAAAGTGCCGTAAGACAAAGCCATCATCAGGCTTTTGGGAATATGGGATTTATCCAAGCTCCCTGTGCCTCCAGCCCAGTCTAGGCTGAGCTCAGCCCTGTGGGAGAACTTTACCTGCACTCCCCACTCCATGTAGAAAAGGAAGGTAACCAAGCAGCCACCCCAGACCCAGCCGTGGTCACCCCTCCCCAGAACCACAAGGACCCCCACGGGTCACCAGGACCACGAGGGGTCACCTCCACCTTCCCTTTGGACGCTGGGAAATCCATCAGCCACCCCCAGCAGGCCATGCTGCCTCTGCCCACGCACTCCTGCTACCCTGACCCAAATGATTTAAAGTTGTTTCCACTGTCTGGGCTCCTCCTCCTTGTTCTTGAGATAATTCCCAAGATTTCCATTTTGCCAGATTCCTGGCCTCTCCCTGAACTTACTCCCTTAAATCTGTTTCTGGAGGAGCGGGCGGCTCCCCGCGGGATCCTCCCTCACACGTGCTTCCCGGGAGCTGTGACGGAGCAGCTCCCAGCCCGCAGCCTTCGCTTTGCTGCTCTCCCTTCCTTTTCCAAGACTCTGATTGCACACCCTCTTCCAGCTGCAACTGTGAGTTCGGAGAGACCCACCACTGCCTGCCTAACCAGGTCATTTGGATCAACACAGGCTGGAGAGCATTCAGAGGAGCGGCTCCAGCCAGGAAATCCAGAGATGCAATCCTCCGGCAAAGTCCTCCAGAGCTGCAATCCTCGGCAAAGGGAGGGCAAGACTCAACAGCCAGGAGCGATGGGTTGACATCATTTCAACAACAAGCAGAGATGTCATCGAGCTCTAGGATGGATGAACTCAGGGGCGTGGAAGGAGTTGGTCTTTAAGGTCTCTTCCAACCCAAACCTTTCTAGGATTCTAGGAACTCTCAGCCCATGGTCATCATCACCCAACCCGCTGACACCTTCCCACGCCATTGCTCTCACTCCAAACCACTTGTGCAACTTCTCTGCTTGCTTTCCCTGGATGTGTGACATGTCCAAGTCTGGTGATTCGGTTCCAGTTGGAATTGGCAGAGCTCAGCTCAGGTTCAGCTCAGTTCAAGAAAGTGATAATGGTTTGACCTCTTTGGCTCCACTCCCACAGGGACCCCCCCAAATCCTCATTTGGGCAGGATGGGTGGGGGATGAAGCAGCACAGGGATTCTCCATACCTCCTGCCAGTGGCAATCTGTCGGGCTCACAGCAGAGTTGGGATTCAGGGGTGCCCCCAAGAAAGGAAGGACTGGGCTCCAGGAAATACTGCAAGAGCCTGGGGATAAAATAAATAACAGCAACTGGACACAGCAGCCCATCCTCCTTCTTGAATATCCATAGAGTTGGGAATTGGTGGAGGAAGTTACAAACTGCTTTTTAGGATTCAGATACCCAAACACCACCTCAGCCTGTGTGCAGACAGCTTTGAGGTGGCTTGACCTCACCACATGTCCAGAAGTGCTTTAGGATCATCAGGATGAACCTCAACAGGTTAAGGTCCAGACTGCCTGGGGATCACCAGATCACTTGGAGAGCAGCCAGCCTTCCCAGAAGCACTGAGTCATCTTTTACAAGTCACAAGAAATCCTTTGTTTATTTACAGCCACTAATCTACTCATTAATTCCTGCTCCAGTGAAAGTTTGCACCTTATTACTGAGCTGGGCTTTATTGACTTCAACTTCCACCTCCTGGATTTCACCCAGCCTGTCCCTTGTTCTTCCCAGGAGGTGGCAGCCACTTCCCAAGATGCAGGGACAGAACAGGGGCGTCCCAGGGAGGAGATCTGGAGCCTCACAAGAGTGATCTGGGCAGCCAGGCTGGTGGCAGGGCAGGCGCTCGGGGGGATTTGGGGACATGGGCAGGTGGGTTTGCACTGAGCCGAGGGGTTGTGGTGCAGCCACGCCTGGAACGCCAGGAGTGGCAGGAATGTGACCAGCGAGTCACGTTGTGTCCCAGAGTGGGAACAGAGAGCTCCTGGGGTGGACCTGAGGACACTGAGTCACGAGGGTGCTGTTCCACGAAGGATGATGAGTTGCAGAGGTGCTGTCCCAGGAGGGACACTGAGTCACAGGGCTGAGGTGTGCCAAGGTGTCAGTGATGTCGTGGCACTGCCTGTGGGAATGGGAACAGGGGCACAGCACCAGGGGAACTCACCTCACTGCGGGAAGGGCTGTGAGGGACCAGGAATGGGTCCGGGAGGTGATGGGGTGTGACTGAGCAACGGGGGACGTGTGGCTGTGCGTGGGACCTGAGCTCTCCGGCTGTGTTGGATATGGCCAGGGTGGGAGGTCCCCAGTCAGGGGAAAGGAGCAGGTGACAATGGGGACAAGAGAGAACAAGGGGGAAGGGGGACAAGGAGTGAGGTCCATGAGCTGGCGATGTGGTTGGTTTGTGGGGCTGCTGAGAGGTGAGGAAAAGGCTGAGCTCAGATGAGAACTGCAGCCAGAGCACACCCTGTGAATGGAGCCACTGGCATTTGGGATGGGGATAGGGAGAAATGGGAATGTCACCGGTGTGGGAGGCCCTGTGATGTGCTGGCGTGGGACTGCTGTGTCCCAGGGGACAGGGGGGTGTGGGAGCCCTGTGCACCAGGAGCACAAAGGGAGGTTGGAGCCCATGCACGGGAGGTTCAGGGAAAAGGAGCACCGAGGGCTGGAGATGCAAGAGGGACGGAAGCAGCATGCACTGGGGGTGCAGGAGGGAGGGGAGCACCCCACACTGGGGCTGCAGGTAGGGTGGGATGCAGGTGACACACGTGCACAGGCTGATGCAGGAGCACAGGGGCCAGGGAATGTTCTCAGCATGGCAGGGACGTCTCGCTGCTCCTGGTCCCGGGCACCAGCCATGGCCAGTGCCCTGCGGGGTGACAGCCACGGTCAGGGAACACCCCGGGTGCCGGGGGCCTCGTGGGACACGGGCAGCGTGGCCCGCTGGAGGCAGCACAGCCCTTCCCGGCCATGTGAGGCTCCTGAGTGAGCCCCGTGAGCTGCTCCCGCCGACCCGATCCCAGCCCGGCTCCGCGCCTGCAGCGCTGATTCACGGCTCAGCCCCTCCCTGTCACCCGGTCCGGGCCGTGCGGGTGGTGGGGACTAGGGCAGGAGGTTCGGTGACAGCAGCCCACAGCAGCATCAGTGACACAAACGCCGAGATTGACACACTCAGAAGTCGGGCAGGAGCCCAGCGACCCAGGAGAGCTCGTGCGGCTGAGCGGGGTTCAGGGGGCAAAATCCACAGTCCTTGGACACCAGAGAGGTGGGGGTTGGGGGAGAAGTGGACAGATTCCAGTCACGTTTGGATGCTGGGAAAGGAAAATGCTCTGTCCTCTAAGGATGTCAGTGCAGAGCAATCCCACCCAGCGGGTGTGAAACCCCACCAGCCACCCCCGCCTTGTCCTGCTGTCTGTCACCTCCTCGGCCATGGAAAGATAACAGAATCGTTAAGGTTGGGAAAGCCCTTCAAGATCATCGAGTCCAACCACGCCCCCAGCACTGCCAAGGCCACCACTAAACCACGTCCCCAGGTGCCACATCCACAGGGCTGTTAAACCCTCCAGGGATGGGGACTCCAGCACTGCCCTGGGCAGCTGTGCCAGGGCCTGACCACCCTTTCTGTGAGGAAATTATTCCTGATGTCCAACCTGAACCTCCCTCCTGCCTCTGTCTCCCCATGGGGGCTCTCCAGATCCCACCTGGCTGTCACCCCACAGGGTTTTCCTTCCCTGCTCTGCCCAGTTCTGCACCCAGCAGAGCATTGTGTCCCATGGGATGGTTGTCCGTGCTCTCCCAGCTCAGGAAATGCAGCAGAGAGCTCAGGCGACCACAAAGGGCCCTTTCCCAGAGCTGTGAATGTCTTGGGATGCCCTGAGGACATTCTCTGGTGCTGGTGTGTTCCTGCACCACCAAGAAGCTGCAGCAGGGATGGATGCACAGAGATGCAGCCCATGACCCTGACAGCCTCCAGTGACAGCTACCATGACTGTCCCCAAACTCCTCTGAGCCAGAAGCTGCCAAGTCCACAGTTGTCCCCCTCTAAGCACCCGTCCCCTTGCTCCAGGGAATGCATCCACCCCACGGCTGGGCCCAGGGGCTGTGTGGGCCACCCAGAAAGTCTCTGAGGCACACAGGGCCGTGGGACCGAACAATCTGTCACCCCAGCCTGATGAAGAAGCTTAGGGACATTCCAGCATCATTGGGATGTCCAGGAGGACAGCATCAGTCTCACCCCAAGGGCCAAGGATGTGCCAGGGATGCCCTGCACAGGCCCTGGGCCATGCAAGCCCCCCTGCCCGGGGTACCAATGCCACCACACTCTTCACCCAGGGGTCCAGGAAGGCTCAGAGGGGGCACCTGCAGGCAGGTGTGGTGCCAGGTGACGTCGCCCACCCTGGAGATGCCTGGCCCAAACCCAGCACGGACCTGGGCTCCCCCAGCTCCTGTCCCAGCTCAGTGGCAGATATGAAGGCGAGGGACCCACCTGAGCTACCTTTCCACCCCTGCAGCAGTTCCCTGGGGAGGGAGGGCAGGCGAGGTCCCACCAGAGGTCTGTGGGCTCAGGGGGCTCAGCCCCTGCCTTGGGGACACATATCCCCCCAGATCCCTTTGAGGGTGCTGGGGACACTCCAGCAGGGCAGCTGAACTGGGCTCCAGGCTACCCCTCCCTGTGCACCCCGTCAGGGCACAGAGAGAGCCCTGTCCCCAGGCAGGGGACAAGGACAGCGCCCCAGGGAACAGCACCGTAGGAACAGGACGTCCTGTGACCCAGAGGGAGCCCGCCAGCGCCAGGCCACGTGTCAGGACAAAGTCCAGCCTCACACCGGCACCGGCCATGGGACGCTCCAAGCCGCCACAGCCTGCTGCCACCTCTGCCCCTGCCGCCAGCGGGGACAGCCCAGGGCATCCAGAGCTGGCAGCAGGTCCGGTGCAGACCCCGGCTGGCCCGAGCTGGGTGCCAGCCAGCCCAGGGCCGGGGTGGTGGCACGGGGTGCAGATGTTCGCACAGCTGTGCTGTGACGGAGCCAGCCAGCCCCGGAACGGGATGCCTGGGAAAGCACCGGCTGAGCCGGGGCTGGGTCCGTGCGGGTCAAGGCTGCGGAAGGCAAGGCCCAGAGGCCCCTGGGGCCAGCAGAGCCAGGGGCAGGGTCTGTAAATGAAGATTTAGTTAATGGTGGGAACCACCATAGTGCTGTGAGAGCCGCTGCTGGAGGCCACAGCCCTCCCGGGGACGCCAAGCACGAGGGACAGGATCGGGCCCACGCTGGTGGCAGCAGAGGGGACAAAATGCCCCCTGAGCAGTGGCAGGAGCTGTCACAGGGCCGCCGCCTGGGAGCCATCGCGGGGTCCTCAGGTGAGGGGACGGTCCCTGCTGTCACGGGGCCGAGCCCTGGCCGCCCCCGGCCCCGCGCTGTCCTTGCCGCTCCAGCAGCAATTCTCCGAGGCCGTCCCCGGGCTGACACCGGAGCCCGGCGGGGTCCGTCCCGCGGGCGGAGGGCTCCCTCTCGAGGGCCCCGGCCAGCACTGCCCGCCGCGGGGCCGAGCTGCCCCCACGTGTGACCGCGGGCAGCTCCCCAGGGAGGGAAGGGCAGAGAAGCAGGAGGACGCGGGGACCGCAGAGGAGGTGACGAAGCCACCAACGCGGCGTCGGGGCAGCCACCGGCTCCGTCAGGGCACCGCATTTTCTTCCCGTCACTAATTAGCAGCCGAATCCGTCACTAATTAGCGGCTGGATCCGTGTTTCGCTGCTGGAAACAGCCAGAGGCGATGGGCACAGCTGCGGCTTGTCCCAGAGCTTGTCCCTCGCCCTCGCTGCGACACCGGAGGTTGGTTTGGCAGGGCACTGCCGCAGTGACCTGCCAGGGACAGCCCTTCAGGAGATGAGGCAGCTGCATACGGAACGTCACCGATGTTGGGCACCTGGATCAGGCGTTCCGGGGAATCATGATCCTACTGCCATGATCCTGCCCCTCCCTGTGCACCCTGCTGGTTCTCGTGGGTGTTTCTTGCTCTGAGCAAACCCCAAACTTCGCGCAGATTGTATAGCATGGCACCGCTCGGGCTGGAAGGGACCCAGCAGGGATCATCAGTTCCAGCTCCCTGCGCCTCGCAGGAGCCAGGATGCGCCTCCTCCTTCCCAGCCGCTCCCCGCTCCTGTCCTCTGTCCCCGAGGGGCAGCGCGGAATGACCGCGGGATGGGCAGCTCAGGACAAGGAGGAGCCGCCCCGGGGGTGGGTGGCCGCCTGGCCGGGGGCAGTCCCGGGCTGCCGCCGCCGCGCACGGTGGCACAGGGCGGGCTAGGGTGGCGGCCGCGCTGGGCCGCGGGCGGAGTGGAGGAGGAAGATGCGGAGGCAGGATGGAGCTGACAGCGCAGCACTGGGGCCGTGTGGGGCCGGGCAGGAGCTGACCTGTCCAGGGCACTGTCCCCGCCGGGGACACGAGTGACGCAATGGGAACTGACCCCTACGGGTGCCAGAGCGGCAGAAACTCCGGACACTGCTGGGAGAAAGGGGCAGCCCTGGGGCTCCTGGCGCCACCTCCCGTGGGAACTCGGTGCCACGCCCCCAGGGCATTCGATGCCACCATCCCTGGACTTGGTCATCCCCCGGGCACTTCCTGGGGCATTGGTCACCACTCGGGCATTGGTCACCACTCAAGTCCCAGGACACCTGGCCCTCCCCCCCCTCTGCCCGGCGCACTTGGTCGCTCCCAACGCCCGATCCCGCCCTGGGGATCCGGCGGCCAATGGAGCGCGGGGGGCGTGGCCGGGGCGGGAGCTCGGAGCCAATGGAGCGCGGGGGGCGTGGCCGGGCCGGGAACCGCGTGTTTTATGGGGCGCGGCCTGGGCGGGGCCATTGCGGAAACGCGCGCTGGGGGCGTGTCCTGGGGGCCGAGAAGCCAATGGGGCGCTGGGACCGTGTCACGGGCGGGAGGCGGAGCCAATGGGCGGCGGGGGCGTGTCCCGGCGGAGCCAATGGGCGGCGGGGGCGTGTCCCGGCGGAGCCAATGGGCGGCGGGGGCGCGGCCCGGCCGGTGCCGGGATGGGGCTGCCGGCGGCGCTGCGGGACCGGGTGGCCGCGGTGCACCGGGGCTCGGCGCTGCCCGAGCGGCTGCGGCTCTACGACGGCTGGGCCGCCCGCTACGAGCAGGTACCGGGGACGCCGCGGGGACGGGAGCGCCGGGAGGCCGCGGCCGTCCCCGCTGACCGCCGTGTCCCCGCAGGACGTGGCGGCTCTGGAGTACCGGGCACCGCATCTCGCCGCCGCCTCGCTCTCCTTCGCCTTCCCCGCGCCGCGCGCCGAGGCGCGGCTGCTCGACGTGGCCTGCGGCACCGGGCTCGTAGCGCGGGAGGTACCGGCGGGACGGGACGGGGCGGGCCGGGGGTAGCGGGACGGGGCGGGGGTGACGGTGCCTCTGTCCCCGCAGCTCCACCGGCGCGGCTTCCGCTGCCTGCACGGCGTGGACGGCAGCGCGGGGATGCTGGAGCAGGCACGGAGCACCGGGCTCTACCAGGAGCTGCGGCTCTGCGTCCTGGGCACGGAGCCGCTGCCCGCGCCCGCAGGTAACGGGAGGGGCCGGGCCCCGGGGACCCCTCGGTGACACCCGCGTGTCCCGCAGGGGACGGGCCGGCACCGGGCGGGGGGAGCCCCGCAGGGTGCCCCCGGTGACGCCCCGTGTCCTCGCAGAGCACTACGACGCCGTGACGGTGGTGGGGGCCCTGGGCGAGGGGCAGGTGCCGAGCACGGTGCTGCCGGAGCTGCTGCGGGTCACCAGGCCGGGTAAGGGGGGCCCCGTGTCCCCTCCCCGCCGCGACCCCCGGGGCGGTGGATGAGGACGCCGGGCCCCGGTGGGTGGGGCTGCCCCGCTGGACGCCGGGCCCGTGGCACGGCTGGGACGCGGCCTTGTCCCTGCTGCCAGGGACGGGCCATGGCACGGGGTCCCTGACCCTGCCCCAGTGCCAGGTCCGGCAGCGGGACAAGGTCGGAGGTGGCGGTGGCAGCGCTGCCGTGTGACCGCCTGTGCTCAGGCGTGACATCCCGCCCCTCCCCTGCCCAGCCGCTGCCCACTGGCCCCCTGTCCTGCCCGTCTCTGCCTGCTGTCCTGTCTGTGCCCTGCCCACTGCGCTGTCCATGCCCTGTCTGTGCCCCTGCCCTGCCCTGCCTGTCCCCTGCGCGCTGGCTCCTGGCAGGCTCTCGGTGCCTCCCCGTGTCCCCACCCTTTCCAGGGGATGCCACCCCAGGGAGGGACGCCCTGTGTCAGTGTTACCTGTCTCCTGTCCCGCAGGCGGCTTCCTGTGCCTGACGACGAGGAGCAACCCCTCGAACCTGCGGTACAAGGCGGAGCTGGAGGCGGCGCTGGGGCGGCTGGAGCGGAGCGGAGCCTGGCAGAAGCTGCTGGCCCAGGAGGTGGAGTACTGGGAGAGGGCCACCACCGAGGAGGAGAACACCCAGGGCACCGGCTACATCTCCGGGGTGGTCTACATCTACCAGAAGTGTCCTGTGCCCCACCCCGAGGAGGGCTGAGAGCCCGCATGACTCTGGAGGGGGGGTGAGCACTTGACCCCTTATAAACTGAGCCCAGTGACCCCCTCCTGGAGCAGGGCAGCTGCTGGGGGGTGACAGCATTTTGGGGGAGTTTCCCCATTCCCTTCCTTGGTCCCTTCTCCCCGAGGTCTGGCCTTGGGGCCCTTGTCTTCTCCTCAGCACGGGGAGGGTCTCCTGGATTACCCAGGGTCTTCTGGGCACCACCTTTAGCTCTGACATTCAGGCATTGTCCCCAACACCTCAACACTCACCGTGACATCTCACAGGCCCACGTGGCTGTTCCGAGGCATGTCCAGTCCAGGATGTCTTCTCCCCACCTCAGCACTCACGGTCAAAATCTGGATCCTTCATCTCCCACCCCCGGAGCCTTTACCTGGGGACTGTTGGGAGTGGGTCCCCATCGCTGTGTCCTGTGGCCTCCCATCCTCATCCTCCCCAGGGTCTAACCCAGTCCTGAGGTGCAGGAGCCTCCACATCCAGAGCTGGGACAGCAAAGCCAAGGTGGCTCCCAGCTGGAGAGGCTTTGCAAGCACCACATCCGCCTTTCATGCCACAACAGCTGCTGGAATCTCTCATTTTCCCACAGCTTGGTAGTTAATGGTCTGGGTGGGAAATGAGTTTGGAAGGGATTTGGGGAGCTGGTGGCTGCTCCCCACCCAGGAGCCACCCAGCACTGCCTGCCCAGCCTGTTCCCCCAGCCCCTTGCTGGGCTGCCTCCACAATTCCTCCTCCACTGATCCCTTGGGAAGTTTTTTACCCAAATTTCTTGCTGGAATATTTGGGTTTTTTTCATTTTTCCCTTCCCTCAGACCTGTTCCTGCTCATCCTGTTCCCATGTTCCTGGAACAGGTTGCATCCTTCCCCTCAGGAGCTCTTCCCCAGTGTGAGGCAATGGCTGTGTCTGTCCCTGTCCCTCACCCAGGGCATCCCACATCTTCCACACTCGCCCTCCCCGTGGCTCTTGTCACCCTTCTGCTTTGCCCTCCATGTTTTGGAGTCCCTGTTCCCATCTGTAGCTGTGCTACTGCTCCCTCCCCATTTGTCTGCAGCACTGTCCCCTGGGCAGCGGGGGGTTGTGGCTGTCCCCAGCCCTGCACTTGCCTGTTCAATAAACCCCTGTCCTGCTGTCTGCCTGCTGTGTGTTGTTCCCAGAGCAATGGGAATGTGGACCCACCAGGGTGGGTGGCCAGGAGCCTGGGAGGGGGGGTTCAGCCTTTCTCTGGGGTCCCCTCCTGGTCCATGGGGGCTCAGAGCCCCTGGTGTCCCCCTGTGCCTCTCTTAGCTCTCAGCATCCTCTCCCTGCCTCAGTTTCCTGCTGCAGGGAACAGCAGGGGCACCCCAGGGATGTTCCAGGTGCTGGAACACAGCAGCTGGCAGGGCACAGCACCCCAGGACGCGTCACCATCCTCCCGCACCGCGCTGTTCAAAATGAGCCCAGGCAGCCTTGGTGGCACCAGGATGTTTATAGTCCCTGCCCTGGGGAAGGGCACACGTGGGGACCGTGCTGGGGGTCAGCCAGCGTGGGGATGGGCAGGAGGAGGCAGTGCAGGGGCAGGGGGTGGCACGGGGACGCAGGACAGGGACGGTGGTGCTCTGCCTGGGGCTGGCACCTGGGCACGGTGGCTCACACATAGTCCTTCATGGCATAGCCCATCGGGCCGCAGGTTTTCACTGCCCTGTACTTCTTGGGGTAGGGGTCCTGCTGGGACTGGGATCCCGAGCAGCACAGGACGCCGCCGCCGAAGAGCTGCAGGGCACTGGAGGCCCAGCCGATGTAGAGGGCAGCCCCCAGCTCTCTCTTGAGGGCCTCAGGCACCATGGGATTGTAGAAGTTGCTGACGATGCTGTTGGCAGACCAGGAGACGGGGATGAGCAGCATGATGCTGGCCATGATGAAGATGACACCTGACACCGCAGAGATCCTGGTCTTGGTTTCGTTGTCGTCCACGCAGCGGGTGCAGTCAGCTCCCGAGAGGGCCATGAGGAAGGCGAGGAAGGCCACGAAGATGGAGGTGACCACCAGGGCACGAGCAGCCTGCAGGTCGGAGGTGAGCTCCAGCAGGGAGTCGTAGGCCTTGCACTGCATCTGCCCCGTGCTCTCGTAGACGCAGTTCATCCACAGCCCCTCCCAGAACACCTGGGCCACCACGATGTTGGAGCCGATGAAGGCCGTCACCTTCCACATGGGCAGGGCACAGGTGAGGATGGAGCCCAGCCAGCCCAGCGCAGCCATCATCAGCCCTCCCATCTGCATGGTCATCATCGCCATCGACAGCTCCTGCGGGGACAGGGCACGGGTGTCACAGGCACAGCCCCCAGCCAGGGACAGCATGGGCTTCGTTCGGTATGTCCTGCTGCCCACCGGGGTGGGAATGGCTGCAGGGCAGCATGGGGACAGGAGTGGCATGGGGACTCCAGGAACATGGGGATACAAGTGACACAGGGACTCCAGGGACATGGGGACAGGAGTGGCACGGGGCGGTGCTGCAGGACAGCATGGGGACAGGAGTGGCACGGGGACTCCAGGAACATGGGGATACGAGTGACACAGGGACTCCAGGGACATGGGGACAGGAGTGGCACGGGGACTCCAGGGACATGGGGACAGGAGTGACACGGGGCAGTGCTGCAGGACAGGATGGGGACACGAGTGACACAGGGACTCCAGGGACATGGGGACAGGAGTGACACGGGGCGGTGCTGCAGGACAGGATGGGGACAGGAGTGGCACGGGGCAGTGCTGCAGGACAGGATGGGGACACGAGTGGCTCTGAGGAGGCCCCGAGCAGGCCGAGGCACAGGAGCCCCCGTGTGTCCCACTGGCCCCCACACTGTCCCCACAGCACAGCACGGCCTCTGCCATGGCCCCTTCCCAGGGCATGGCAAGTGTTGGGGAAGGGATGCCTTCTGGGGAGCAGGATGGGGGGTTCGCTGTGCCCATCCCCCAGTGCCCACCCCAGGTCCCGCTCCGCCACTGGCGCTCAGCCTCCCTGGCCACGAGCCTCGTGCCAGGGGCACGGGCAGGGAAGGCAGCCCCCACCCCCCTCAGCACTGCCTGCTCCCCGTTTGGCTTTGCCCTCACAGCTGTGCTGTGGTGCCCTTTGGACCCGGGATCTCCTCTCCAGGAGGAAATGGAAACGGGTCGGAGCTCAGCTCTGCTCCGATCCCAGCTCTGGGGCTCAGCACCTTCTGCAATAGCATCCCAGAGCAGCCCCAAGAGGGCAAACCCTGGTGAGGGGCTACAGGGTCACCACAGGCGGTGTCCCTGGGAGAGGGGTGGCTGGTACAGGGACACACTGGACACACCAGCGTTTCCATCATGGTCACAGGTGACCGCTGTGGCCCTGGCTCAGCCCAAACCCAGCTCAGCCCCTCAGGGTGCAGAGTTCACCCATGGGTGCCTGTGCCGCACTTGGCAGCTGGGACCAGCTGGGGTTTTACGGCCCTGAGCTCAGCGGGGTATCGGTTGTGCCCGGCACACCCTGCGGCTCTTGCCAGAGGTTTCACCATCATTTCCCTGTTCTGGTTTCGGTTTCTCCAGCCTCTCCTCTCCCGTTGTATCCTCACTCCTTCCCCAGCTCCTTTCATCCCTCCGCAGCCTGATGGACACCCAGCATTGGGGCTTTGCATCCCCTGGGCTGTGAAAGACCCTTTGGGCCAAAATCATCACAGTCCCTCTCCCCGCGCTCCAGGCAGGCAGGGGCCGGGATGATGGGAGCCCTCCCGGGCACCCTTCCCCAGCCAGCGGGACCTGGGCCCCAGGAGCCACCCAAAGCAGGGTCTATGACCGCCTGCCGGGGGACAGCTGCTGGCTCCATGGATCCCCAGGGGTGCTGGACAGAGCACTGTGCTCACATTCCCACCTGGCCGCCGGCACCACAGGGTTACAGGCATATTTTCCACCATTCCCGTGCCCCGTGAAGGCCCTGGGGAGCTGGGAGCCCTCGAGCCCTCAGATCCAGATGAGACACCCAGAGCCGGGCGGAGTCACCCCTCATCCCCACGAGCCCCGAGGTGGGAAGGAAGGATGTTCCCAAGCCAGAGGAGCGCTCGCCGTGCCGGAAGCGAGACAGGCAAAACACGCGGCGCTGCCCACGCCGGCCCCGGGCGCTCCCAGCCGGGGTTGTGGGGTGGCCCCGGGGCCAGCGCGCCCCGACCCGCCCCGGCCGGCGCCCGCCACCTTCTTCCTGCTCGGGTGGGAAGATCGCGGCGGGTCAGGCGTGGGACAGGCGTGGGACAGCCCCGACGCCGCCGAGGCTTTGTGCCGTGGAAGCAGCCGCTGTCACCCCCGGGGCCGCTCGGGAGAGGAGCGGCGAGCGATGCCAGGGCTGGAACAGGCGGCGGGGATCTCACGAGGCTCCGAGGAGCAGATTTGGGTGATCCCTCAGAGGGATGGGAGCCCAGGGCACAGAGCACCGGGCTGTCCCACCACCCCGGCGGGTGCTGGAGAGGGTAAAGAACACGAGCCACAGCGGGGTCTGAGCAGCTGCCGTTTAATGCGGGAAGGCTGGACAAGGGGACGGACGGCAGCACAGCCAGGGGTACAGTGAGACCCCACTCCCGGCCCCGGGCACCCCACTCGGGGGTGATGGATGGGGTCGGGTCCGGGAGTCGCCCCCTCTCTGCGAGGCCACAGCCCCGCTCCGGTCCCGCCTCCCCGACCGGTTCTCCCAGCCCGGCCACTGCCTTCCCACTCCCAGGATAATGATGCCCCCGCCCTGGGGAGCTGCCGCTAGAAATCACACTCGGTACGGCCGCTCCGAGCCCCGAAAGTAGGTCAAAGTCAAAATTTAGGGAAGAGGCAGGTGAGAGCCCCTGTCACGCCTCAAGACCCTGCCGGGGTCTGCAGAGCCACCACGTCCCCGTGAGCACGTGGGACAGGCTGGCTGTCCCTGCCAGCACCGACACCGCCACCCGCCCCGAGGGACAGACACGTCCCGGGGAGCTTCACGCGGGGAGAGAGAGCCCGGTGCCACCCGTGGGAGCTGCTGGCAGCTGTCACCACACGGCGCACCCCGATACCGGGAGCCAGGAAATGCTCCAGGAGGGGATCAGGCGCTGTCTCGGAGAAGATGCCTCAGCTGGATGCTCCGGGGGGAGCAGGACCCCCACCGCGGGCAGCCAGGACAGGGTCTCCTTGTTCCCTGTCTCAACCGAGATTAAAGAACCGGCTTGAATCCCGGTGGAACAAAGGCGGCTCTGTCTGCCCTCCCTCGCACCGCCGCGGCGCCCGGCCAGTCCCAGCCCAGCCGGGGAGGTTGCGTGTCCCGGGAGGTCCCCGCTCCCCGGAGCGGCCGGGGGGTCCGGGCAGGCGCGGCGGCTCCTACACGTAGTTGCTGGCTGGCAGCGAGCGAGCAGCCGTGAACTTGGCGGAGTAGGGCTTCTCTCCGCGGGGCGGGCAGGTGCAGCACAGGATCGCCCCCCCCAGCAGCAGCAGCGCCGAGGCCGCCCAGCCCACGTAGAGGGACGACCCCAGGTCCCGCTTCTGCGAGTCGGAGACCAGCGGGTTGTAGAAGTCCTGGATGATGCTGTTGGCTGACCAAGAGATGGGGATGAGGATGAGGATACCGGCCACGATGAAGATGATGCCGGAGAGGATCATGACCTTGGCTTTGGCGGTGTCGTCCTCCACACAATTGGTGCACTTGCCGCCGGCGACGGCCAGCAGGGTGCCCAGGATGGCCAGGACGATGGCCACCACCACCATGGCGCGGGCGGCTTGCAGGTCCTGCGGCAGCGCCAGCAGCGAGTCGTACACCTTGCACTGCATCTGCCCCGTGCTCTGCACCACGCAGCTCATCCACAGCCCCTCCCAGATGATCTGCGCCACCACGATGTTGTTCCCGACGAAGGCCGTCTCCCGCCACATGGGCAGCGCGCAGCAGAGAATGGAGGCCAACCAGCCGATGACGGAGAGGGCGATGCCCAGCACCTGCATCCCCATGGAGGCCATCGCGCGCTGCCCGCTCCCCTGCCCGCCTCCCGCCGCGCAGTGCCGGCTGCCGGGACCATGGCAGGCATTATATGCCTTTGCCGAGGGAGGAGCGCCGCCGCAGCCGCCGGCCTGCCGCCGGCACCGGACGGAGGGGTAGAACCAGTTTCCCGGGATTCTTCCACTTGTATTTCTCCCTGCAGCGAAGATACTTAATATCCCGGTTGCTCCCACAGAGGAGGACGCAGGGGACCGGGATCAGGCCACCCAGGTGCAGGAATGCATCCCACTGCTGGGGCAGGCAGGACATGCCCAGGGCAGCGCTGGGGTTCAGCCCGTGATGCTAAAGGGGAAGAGCCGGTGTCCCGGCACCGGGGTATCTCTGCCACCACTGCCAGCACCTTCTGCTCCATCACTTGGATGGGGTCCCTTCACGCCTTCACGCCTCAGTTTCCCTCCAGCTCATGGTGACTGCTCCAACATCAGCCCAGCCTCTGGCCCCCCATGGCCCCGCACCGGGGGAGCAGCACACTGTCCCCTCCGGCTGCTGGGCTCCGTGCCCAACAGGACACAAGCGGCTCTTGTTTGCTCCTTGGCGTCCGTACCAGCACTTCCCTGCCCTCCATTAGGCCTCGGGCAGGAGGTGTCACCGCCCAGATCCACAAACCGGTTGGAGCAGCTGCCAGTTCCCCATGAAGGAGAGACGGCACTGCCTGGGGCAATAGGGGGGCAGACCAGACCCCAAACCCAGCCCACCTGTGCTCCAGTGCCAGGGTTCACACAGCCACCCTCAGCCCCAGCTCTGCCCATGTCCCACTGCCTGCGTGGTGGGCTTGGGTGAGTGGGGGCTGTGAGGGGCAGATGTGGCCTCGCGGTGTGCCAGTGCCGTACCCACTGATCCCAGTGCTGGTGCCAATACCAGTGCCAGCACTGATGCCAGACTGATGCTGACCTGTCCTCCTTTAATCCATGACTCCCACACAGGTCCCCTCCCTGGTCCCTCCGAGCCCCTGCAGCACCTGCACAGGCGCAGCATGACACCAGACAGACGGCACAGATGGACAGATGGACATTGCTCTGTTTCATCACCCCAGCTTAATCCTGGGCCTCTGGAAAAGATAAGAGGCTCTGAGATAATCTTAGTTTTCCCGAGCACTGGGGTTACCATCACGATCCAGGCATTTGTGCTTATTGCTCGGTGTGATGGACTCTGGAGCTGCTGCTGCTCGTGCCAGGATGTCCCTGGGCATGATGTCCCGGTGTGGTGGGACAAGCCTGGCGGCCCGGGCACTGCAGCACCAGGAGGGTGCCTGGGGACGCCCATGTCACAGCAGACCCCAGCCTAAGGGGATGGTCAGGGTCCTGCCTGCCTGACTTGTGCTGGAGGAGCCGCCCAGGCTCCATCCCTCTGTCCTGCTGGAACGCCTGCATTGCTCCCATACCAGAGTGTCCACCCTGCGGCCAGAGCCTTGTGGTCAAGGGCTCCCTTTAATCTGCAAGGCTCCAGAGCATCCCCGCCGGGGCCAGACTCTGCCTGAGGCTTTCACCTCCCAGCCGGCTGCTGTAACCACCGCATTATTTGGGGTTGGAGAGAGGCACACGCCCGTGTGTGTGTGGCTCGCATGGGCCGTGTCCCCGCAGGCACGTGGGGACACGTCTCTGGGCTGGGGACGAATGGCAAGGTGGGGAGAGGGACTCCCCCGCGCGCAGAGCATCAAAGCTTGAGCTGCTCGTTCTCCCCCTCGGAGGCAGAGCAGGCGCCAGCACGGCCTCTGACAGCCAATTAGTGCAATTAATGCTGGAACGTGGCATATATTCCAACTGGCAGCTGCCACACAGGGGCAGCCCCTGTGCCCTTCCCCACGCTCCCCAGTGACACACCTGCCCGGACAGCACTGCCAGCCCCGTGTCCCCAGCACTGCCGGCCAGCAGGACCGACAGATGCCGGCTCAGCACAGAGCAGAGGAGCAACAGCCGACCCTGTGCCCTTGGAGCCCAAGGATGGTGGTGCAGCACAGGTGGGACCACCGAGCACCTCAGGACATTCCATCCAGGACAACCACTCCATGGACACCAGCCCCACAGCCCCGTCCCAGTGCCCATTCCCAGTGCATCCTGCAGGACCCCGGTCCCAGCTTTGCCCCAGTGTCACCTGCACGGAGCCACGGCACAGGCACATGTCCAGGTGGGACCACAGCCCACTTGCTCAGCAGGGAGCTCCTCCCCCCCAGAGCAGGATGCTCAACACACACAACCTATCCTGAGCCCTCATCCCCCACCACCTGCCCCAGCATCCAGACAGGTGTGGATGCCCTGCCCCAAATCCAGTGGGATTTGAAGGACATGTGGGAGCCTGGATTCCCATCCCTGTTCCACTGCACTAAGAAGGTTGGTGAGGGCAGAGCTCCCATCCTGGCACCATCAGGAAACACTTTCTGACACTTGTCCTGGGTTCACCAGCATGAGGACACACTGCAGCCCCTCGGCTGGGCAGCGAGGCCATTCCCCAGGCATGGAGGTGACATTAAACCCAGTGTCACCACAATGCCAGGCACTGCTGGGTGCACAGGAGAAGCTGTGTCACCCTGACCTTGCTCAGGGCAGAGGACACCCCGCAGAGAGAGAGGGCTTGGGACACGAATCTCCTGCCAAAAAGGGCTTGGGGACATCCCCACCCAGGACACGGGTGACAGTCCCACCTCACACACCCTGCACCACTGAGCCGAAAGCCCCTCACCCCCAGGACCCACGCATGGACCCACCAACCCGGCTACCTCAAGGTCCCAAAAAGGCAGGTGAGACTTGCCAGCAAACGATTATCCACCGGGATCTCTGGCTTCACATCTGCCAAGCGAGGCACGGCCAACAGCCCTCCCGCTCAGCCCGTGAGGAGCGGGGCAGCCTCTCCCCGCCGGAGGCCGAGGATTAGTTACCGGCAGCCCAGAGACTGAATGTTCCCAAAAAACATCCTTGCCCAACATAAACCTCGCCGACCGCCTCAAATATGCACAGTCAGGTTGTTTCTCGCTATGGGAAAGCAAAGTCTTATCGGGAGGGGAGCCGCGCGCCGGGACCTGCGGGGTCCCTGCGGGGAGAGGCGGGACCTTCGGCCTGAAGTCGCTCTGAAAGTCAAAACTCTGTCCAATTTCTGAGCAACAAGTGGCTCCCAACAGGGACAACACCCCCAAGCGCTGCCAAGGTGGTTGGCGAAGGGATGGGGGAGATGATGGATCAGGAAGGGGGTCACGGGCGGTGCAACGGGGGTCTCCCACGGGAGATGCTCGGAGGAAGCGGGATGCCACGCAAAGCCCTGGAGAAGCCGCTCAGAGCTGTCGGGGTGGGAATGCCCCAGGGACGGCCCAG
Organism: Eulacestoma nigropectus; assembly: GCA_013397775.1. Classification (NCBI taxonomy): domain Eukaryota; kingdom Metazoa; phylum Chordata; class Aves; order Passeriformes; genus Eulacestoma; species Eulacestoma nigropectus. The sequence continues at coordinate 191,486 of VZTE01002029.1, read as the reverse complement.
CATCCCCCAGCGAGCCACCAGCCCCCTGCCACATGCCGCTGGTCCATGTCCCCCGCCGCCCCCAGCCCCCGTGTGCCGCAGCTCCCTCCCCGCCCCGCCGGCAGACAGAGCTGCCATTGATGCTCGGAGCCGCCTCACCTGCTCCCGCCGCGCCGAAGGGGCTCCAACAATGGGCTGCCTGTGTGCCCTGGCCGGGGCAGAGCCAGCAGCCCCGCGCCTGAAATATAAGCAGCCGAGGCGGCATTTACCGCCCCGGCCCCGCACCCCCGGGGGGGAACGCGCCGGCACTCCCGACCGCAGCGGCGGGGAACACCCCAGCCCCGCCGCGCACGTGAGTGGGACGCGGCCCGGGGCGGTTTCTGCCGTCACCTCCTGCTCACCCCCGGGGTGCTGCCGGGTGCGAGCATGGGGGATTCTGCAGCGGGTGAACCCCCTGTCCGGGCAGCTGTCCTTCCTCTGGGGCCACCAAACCCGTGATTCTCCCGTGACCTTTGGGTCTGACATTTGTTTGGGGTCTCTGCATCACAGTGGAGAAAACCTGTCCCCGTGTCACCACTGAGTTCTTGCAGCCACCACACTCTGTCCCCATCCCGAGGGACTTGGATACTCCTCATCCCTCTCCAGCTGTGCGGGAGTGCAGAGGGACGGCACCAGGGAGGGAGATGCAGCAGTTGGGATAGGGGTGCTCCCAGGAATCCCCCAGGGACGCTGGCTCTGCTCAGCTCCTCAGTAAACACCAGTGACTGGTTTGCTCACCACAAGAATGTGTCCTGCTGGGGGTGGCCGGCACCCCGAAACCCCGGTGATTTGCCCCTTCCTCTGTCGTGAGTCAGGCAGCGGCAGCTGCCCCAGGCCGGCAAGACACCGGACACAGCCTGTACTTTGGGCAATTTGGGATGACAAACTGGGGACACCGCATGTGAGGCTCTGATTGCAGGGTCGGGGGCTGTGGTGTTTCTCTGCCCCGTCCCACCCCAGCTCTGCCCCAGTAGCTCCTACCCCATACGCCTGCGTCGAGTATCCCACTCTTCCCCTGCCCCACAGTCGTACTGGGGGTATCCCTCCTGTCCCATATCCCTACCCAGACGTATTCCTCCCTCCTACCCCCGCCTCCTATGTGGGTTATCTCCCCTGCCCCATGCCCTGGCTTTGAGTATTCCCATTGTCCCACAGACGTGGGGTATAACCCTGCCCCTACCCCTGTGCCCCACAGCCCTGTCTGGGGTGCCACCCCCTCATCCCCAGAGCCTTGTCTGGGGTATAACTCTGCCCCAAAGCCCTGCTTGGGATATCTCCACACCCCACAGCCCTGCCCACAGCCCCGCAGCCACGTGCACACTGGGTGTGGGGGTGTGTGTGCACCTGCACCACCAGAGTGTGCCTGTTCACCTGTGCCCCTGTGCCAGTCTCTGTGTGAGTCTGAGTCTCTGTGCGTCTGTGCGTCCGTGTGTGTGTGTCCGTGAGTCTGTCTGTGAGCCTGTGTGTGTGTGTCTGTCTGAGTCTGTCTATGTGTCCATGAGTCTGTGTGTGTCTGTGTGTCTGTGAATCTGTCTGTGAGTCTCTGTGTGCGTGTCTGTCCATGTGTCTGTGTGTCTGGCTGCATGTCTGTCCATCCGTGTGTCTGTCTCTGTGTGTCCGTGTGTGCAGCTGCGGGTCCGTGTGACTGTCTGTGTGTCTGTGTGTCCATGTGTCTGTCTGTGTGTCTATGAGTCTGTGTGTTTGTTTGTGCGGCTGTGTGTCCGTGTGTCTATCTGGGTGTCTTTGTGTGTCTGCACGTCTGGTTCCATGTCTGTCTGTCTGTCTGTCTCTGTGTGTCTGTGCATCCGTGAGTCTGTCGCTGTCTGTCCGTGTGTCTGTCCGTGTGTCTGTCCATGTGTCTATGAGTCTGTGTGTGTGGCTGCATGCCGGGGCGTCGCTGTCGGCAGAGGGGGTGTGTGCGTTTCTCAGTGTGTGCGTGTACCTGCGTGTGTGTGTGTGTGCGCGTGTGTGTGTGGTCTGTGTGTGATTGTGACTGTGTGTGTCTGTGTGTGTGCGCTTGTGTGTGTATTTGTGTGTGTTTGTGTCTGTGTGTGTGTTTGTGTGTGTGATGGTGTCTGCGTGTGTCTGTGTGTGTGTTTGTGGTTTGTGTGTGTTTTTGTGTGATTGTGTGTATCTGTGTTTTTGTGTGTTTGTGTCTGTGTGTGTTTGTGTCCGTGTGTCTGTGTTCGTGGTGTGTGTGCTCACCTGTGTGCCCGTGCACTCCGCGCCCCGGGGCCACGGGCACTCCTCTCCCTGCACGCGTGGGGGCCCTCGGCAGCCCGGCCCCCCCGTTTGCCGCTGGCCGCCCAGTGGGCCTGGCCCTGTCGCTGTGACCGCACTGGACCGTGGACACCCAGCCCCAGGTGCCCCCGAGGGCCAGGACCCCCAGTACCCCCAGCAACAAGGGCACAGGACCCTGGGGGCTGCTTGCACGGGCTCCCCCCAGCAGCACAGACAGGGTCACCCCTGGTACCCCCCGGCTGGCTGTGGGGATTTTGGGTGCCCTTGGGGGGTGATCATGGTGCAGTGGGGTGGCAGAAGCTCACCCAGCCAAGTACAGGGTATTTTGGGGTTGCTGTGGGTTGGCAGAGGCTGGATACGGGGGTATCGGGGTGTCACAGCATGGTGGAGGTCACACATGGGGTGCTACAGGGGGTTGGAGGTCAAGCTGGCTGGGTATGGGGTGCTGGGGTGACATGGGGTGACAACAGCTGACCCAGCCATAGATGGGGTATCAGGGTGCTGTGGGGTGACCCCACTGGCTACGGGGGTTCAGAGTGCTGCAGGGCAATAGAAGGTGGCTCGCCAGATACTGGGTATCAGGGCACTGTGGGGCACCGAAATACACCCCCCCTGGCTATGGGGTGTTGGGATACTCTGGGGCATCCAAATCCAACCCCCCTGGCTCTTGGCTGTCGGGGTAATATGGGGGCACCCAACTCCAACCCCTCTGGCTGTGGGGTGTCAGGGTACTGTGGGATACAGCCAGGCAGTTGCAGGGCTCTCCCCCATCCCAGCTGCACGGCGCCAGCTGCCAGCATCCCACCGCGCTCTTGAGTAGTTAATAAGTTGTAGAGGAGATTTTTGGAGCAGGCAGGGAACAGGTAGGAGCAAGCCCGTGTCCAGCAACCACATTCCTGGGGGAGGGGGACTGGAAGCACTGGCACTACCCCTGGCATGCAAGGCTGGGGGGAAACATGCACCCCACAGCCATGGGGCTGTTGCTGCCAGGTCTGAAGGGATTGCTCATGCCTTGGGATATTTTTCCCTTTGCTGGGTGCCAGCTCAGGTTGTCAGGGTGACGTTGCCGGGGTGGTTACGTGCATTATCTGCTTCCTTCAAGGCCACAAGACTTGTGCAGGATGAGTAAAGATATTTATCAGTCAGTCAGAGGATCTCTGACAGTGTTCCCAGCCCAGCAGGGTGGGAACAGGAGGGGCCAGGCTGGAGGGGTTCCTGCTGGGCCAGGAGCACCCACAGGTCCCCTGGAATGGTGACACAAACCTCACGGCACAGTGAAGGGGTTGCACTTTGCACGGTGATGCAAAGGTGCCCAACGCTCACCGAACCCCACTTAAACGTGAGCGCTGATAACACACTGCAGAAATCAACCAAACCCTGACCTGCCAGCACCTCCGTGGGTGAAAGGTGAACCCTCGGGATTTCCAGGTCCACAGAAGGGGTTTGGTGGGAATGAGCACGGTGGTAGTGCTTCCCGACACCCATCGGCCGAAACCAGGGAACGGCCGTGGCAGGTGGCGTTTCTCCTCCTCCCGCCCTTCTCTGGTTACCCAGCGCCATCTCGGCAAACAAAGGGGAGGGTGTGGGACGCAGGTGATGGTGACGGAGGAGCAGAGAGGAGCGTCCAGCAGCCAGCACTGAAACCCCACCCCGGGGCCAGCCCGTATAAATAGCGCTGCGCACAGGTGTAAGCCGATCCCCCGGCTGCGAGCGGCGGCGGGTGACGGCGACGGTCTCGGTCCGTGGGTTCTTCTCCGCCATCGCCTGGAGCGCGTCACTGAACCGTCCACCATGTCGATGGGACTGGAGATCGGCGGCGTGGCCTTGTCCGTGCTGGGTTGGTTGTGCAGCATCATCTGCTGCGCGTTGCCCATGTGGAGGGTGACGGCCTTCATCGGCAACAACATCGTGACGGCCCAGATCATCTGGGAGGGGCTGTGGATGAACTGCGTGGTGCAGAGCACGGGGCAGATGCAGTGCAAGGTGTACGACTCCATGTTGGCGCTGCCGCAGGACCTGCAAGCCGCCCGCGCCCTGCTGGTGGTGGCCATCATCTTGGCCGTCATAGGCTTAATGGTGGCCATCGTGGGCGCCCAGTGCACCCGCTGCGTGGAGGACGAGAGCACCAAAGCCAAGATCACCATCGTCTCCGGCGTCATCTTCCTCCTCTCTGGTGTCATGACCCTCATCCCTGTCTGCTGGTCGGCCAACACCATCATCCGGGATTTCTACAACCCGCTGGTGATCGAAGCGCAGAAGAGGGAGCTGGGCACCTCGCTCTACGTGGGCTGGGCGGCTTCCGCACTCCTGATGCTGGGGGGGGGCCTGCTTTGCTGCTCCTGCCCCCCCAAAGACGACAGGTACCCCACGGGCAAGGTGGCCTACTCCGCCCCACGCTCCGCCGTCACCAGCTATGACAAGAGGAACTATGTCTGAGCCCCCCCAGGGTCCCCCGGCACCCCCCGATAT
>VZTE01002029.1:118018-177677 GCA_013397775.1 Eulacestoma nigropectus | reverse complement strand
CGCAGTCAGACCGAGGAGGAGGGCGCGGGGCTCCCGCTGGGGCCGGCCCTGCCCGCTCCGGCCCTGCCGCGGGGCCTGAGCCCTTCCCGGGCCGAGGCTGCGGGCGCGGCTCGCCTCCCTCTCCCGTCCGCCCGCGCTGGGGCCCTGCAGATCTGGCCTGGAAGCGCCTGGCGGATGGGAGATTCTTGTGCCACGGAGACCCGGGGTAGCGGCACGGAGCTGGTTCTTCTTCGCACCCGGTGGGGTTTGCCCGGTGCCCCCCGGAGGCCACACGCGGCTGTGTTTGGAGCAGGTGCCTCCCCGCCGTGTTGGGTAGGAGCTGGTTCTGTGCTGGTTTGGAACTGCGGGTGGCTGAAGTGTGGTGTGGAGATGGTGTTGTTGCAGGTTTGACGTTTATTTAGAACCCCCTCAGCTGTGTTGTAAGCATTGGCTTCCCTAAAGCAGCTGCTGTGATGCCGTTGGGTTTTCCTGCTGAACTAATTAAAGTGGGATGAACTCAAAATAATCCATGTTAAATTGGGGTTTCCTAGAACATTGCTGGGCACGTTACGTTAACTGTCTCGTAAAGATCCTGATGGTGATTTTGGCAATGATTTGAAGGAAGCTGACAGCTAAAAGCTGAGGATCTGCATGAGCAACTCAGAGTGCGGAGCAGAAAATGGGAAATGAGAATCCGACACTGTGGCCTGGTTAGTTTGGCGCTGGACTTTGGGGAGACCACACATGTTTCACCAGAGAAAGCAAGCTGCAGGAAGAGTCTATAATGGGAACAGAGAAACAGGGAAGGGAGAAGTGGGATCTGTCCTGGGAAGCAGGAATTTTTGCCTGGATTCATGAATGTATTGCACACAGGAAGCTGGGCTGGAGGTGGTCTTTGGTACCTCACTGAGGAGGAGGAGGAAGAGGAGGAGAGGGAGTGTTAAGTCAGCTCCCACACTGGTGCAAAAGCTGCTGTGCCCAGGTTTGGTGCCTGTGTGTGGTTCAAAGCTGGTAGAAAGCTGAGCAGAGTTTGGAGATGTATGAGGTGGGATTAAAGGTGAAAAAAGCTGCCATGTGGTGCTGAAAGAACTCCATCTGCTTCCCCCAGCAAGAACTTGAGAGAAGATCTGGCCAGTCTGCGTCTGCTTGTGGAGAACAGAGGTTGGACACTGGGAATTCAGTCTGGCTGGTGAGGATATGTGTACATGGAAACCAAAATGTGTATCTTTAGGTGAGAGAGATGCAAGCATGAGAACATTCCCTCAGTCAGTGATGACTTTGTATTGGCTGCCAACTTTTACATGGAAGCTCCATATTTTTCTTTTTTTAATAAAAGCAGCTGGGCTCACAGCCCCAGGAGTTTGGGGGTCTGCTCTGCTTGGGGGTCTGTGAGGTGGCTGTGATGACTTTCAGGGAGTTTTCTGGAAGATGGACATCTAAGTAAACTGGGAAATAAATAAACTGGTGAAAGTTTCACTTATAAATTTCTAGGAACATCTGGGTTCCCCTTTCCTTTGCTGCATTCTCAGGAATCTTTTTATCTGGCTGTGACAGTTATTTAATTTTTCTGAGAGAGCCTTGACCGGGACATTTCCTCAGAGGTGTCATTACTGTGGGTTTTGTGGCAGGGAGCTTCCAGCCCTTCTGTCTCAACAACAGTGTCGCTTACCTCTTAGATTTGGTTGTAACAAGCTAAAATGAAAAAAAGCCAAGCCCAAAATCCAAATCAAGGGAAGCTTTAGGGGCAGATCTTGCCACAGGGACTTCGGAGAATGCTGCTGTGCCAGCTTTTATTGTGATCTCAATCTGCCAAATATGCACTGGCCTGCTTTTGTTTTTTGTTTATGTGGGGCTTCTCAAAGTCTCCCTTGTCCCGGCGCTGGGGGAGCGCAGGGATGATGTGAGCAGCCTTTCCTCGGCCTGGTGCCTGTGTCTGGCTGAGCTTTGCTCACCTGGAGGCAGGTGCCAGGCCTTCATTACTCTAGTCCATTGTGAGGATTGCTCTGGGATTTGGGCCTTCTCCTCCAAGAGACTTGGTTTTAGTCTGTGCTGTTTGAGACAGAGCTATTTCCATTCCTCTTCTCTGTCCTCTGTTTTAGAGGCTGCCGTCAGTGGAGGGAGAGGGTTGTTCTCAGTAATACTTTGGTAAGTGAAGAAAAAGGAGAGTAGAGAGAACTGAGATTGTGTTGGGCTGTGTGTGGTTGCACTGAGTGTGTGCAGTGGTGTTGGAAATGACTGAGCATTGTTTCACAGGAAAATCCAGCAGTGTCATCTAACCCAGGTTATTTTTATCAGAGAGAAATGTGAACAGAAGGAAAAAAATCAGTGTTGCATGCTTACACATCACATTCAACTTCCCAGGACAGGCATGCTCCCCCAAGGAATTAATAATTATCAAACAGTTATGAAAGCTCATACCTTGCTCTTTCCCTTCCGAGGCAGCTCCAGCCAGCCAGTTTCCCACGTGTTTTTGGATTTCAAGTGGGCTCTTACCGTGAGACTTGTCGCTCTTTGCAGAACTAGATCAGGGCCCTTTTTAGATAATGATGAATGGAGATGAGAGCTATTTAAAAAATTACTTTGCTCTTAGCAAATCAGCATAACAGATTAATCCCTGCTCGTAATCCCTGGCCTGTTCTCCAGGAGGATGCTGGGGCTGTGATGGAGCAGGGAGGAGTTTTGTCTGGTCACTTGGAGCTCGCTCCTGGCCGACGTAATCTCTTCCCTTCTGTTCCTCCCCGGCACTCCCGCAGTTCCACGCACTCCCAGCAGCTCCAAAGGATAGGATTTCCCTCCGGAGCGATCAGATGATTAGCTTATAAATAGCAAATGCCTGCTCAGGCCTATTTTCCAGGGTGGTTTGGTCCCTGTCCTGTTCAAAACAATGAGTACAACTGCATCCATGCCTTGTGGGCCAGAGCTGAATCCAAGGAAAGGGGGATGCTTTCCCTTGAGATGGCGGATTTCTGCACGGAAGGAAACTGCCCCAGCGCGAGGCGCTTTGGCTTTGCAGCCAGAATCCTCAGAAGGAGGGATTGCCTGGGAGGCTCCAGCAGCAGCAGTGCGCTGTGCTGCTGGATGTGCCGGTGCGGCACAGGGAAACCGGCTCTTTTCTCTGGGAATGTCAGCTGAAATGGAACTGAAACGTGTTCAGTGGCTGAATCGTGTTTGAAATGGGCCTGTGTTTCTGCCAGGAAGCCTGTAATGGTATTTGGGCACTCCTGGGCGCTTGGAGTCCTCTTTGAGTTGCGCACATTCCCCCTTACCTATTTCCTTCCAACTTTCCTTCCTTTCTCTCTGTTTTGGCCAGTCCTGGGCTGCTGAGAGAGTCTGACACACATCAAGGTTTAGGGTCCGTCAGAATTCCTTCCAACACAGCTTCCCCACAGCTCTCAAGAGAGCTTTGTTTGTGCTGGGCCTTCCTCGTGCTGAGGTTTGATGTGCAGCCTCCGGTCGCTCTGATGTACCTGGCTTTGCCTCAGAGCTGCAGGAACCCCTTCCCAGCGGGGTGGGAATCAAATCGTGGGCATAGTTTTCATGGGATTTGTTTTGCAACATCATTGTGCGGTGATCTGTGTGTGGTGGGCCTGGGAGCAGCGTCGACCTTTCCAGACAGAGGTAACTTTAGTGGGACAGAGCATCAGCAGAACTAAACTGGCAGCTCCCACTCTTACAGCAGTAAGGCCTTTGTTGTTACTTACTACTTTGTCTGTGTTGCTCTTCCTCAGTTGAGAGATGCCCTCAAATTTCTTCTTCAAGAGGGAGAAGCCTGCCCAGGGCCTATCCCGAGAGAGGAGAGTTATGTGTCAGTATATTCTGTTTCAACATGTATCAAGTTTCTGGCCTCAGAGGTTTCCTTTTATGTTATGAGCATTTGTAGGCGCTTTGTTCCCTTTAGTCTCTGATGGAGAGCATTCCTGATCTGCCTTCCCTCGTGGATCCTGTTGCTTAACTTCTAGGTGGAGTGTTTGCTCAGCAGCGTGTGTGATACAGCTGATCTCAGGCCCTGCACACCCAGCAAGGTCGGCTGGCCCAGCCACGCACGACCGAGTTTTGCTTTTGCCGGCAATTATTTTCCTGGGGGACAGAAACGCTGCGCTGTCTCTTGCAAGGGTGCAGATCTGATCCCACTGCAGAGATGGGCGCAGCCTTCACAGGAAGGATGGTAGTTAGGACTGAGGTTTTCCTAAGCCTTTGGAACGGGGTTTGCTAGAAATAAGATAGGTGGGAATGTTCTGATAGCAAAGTACAGCCGACATATTGGGTACCTCTGTCTGGATGGCGGCTCTTGCTGAGGTTGCTGACCGCTGTCAGCTCCTCCCCTCTTCGGAGGAGCCTGTGCTGGCAGCAGGGACAGAGGTAGACATGGCTCACAATTTATCTGCTCGGGGGCAAAGTCTTGTAGCTGAACTTAAGCCCAGAATTGCAGTGGGGTAGTCTCTGGAGCTCAGCTTTCTGCCGTTTCGTGCTGTCTGAACAGCACTGGCTGGGAAGCAGGGTCCTTGTTCTTTTTCCAACCTGACCAGTTCTTCGCTGCAAAATGAAATTGTGGAATTGTTCTCAGAACGTGCTTGGACATGGCACTGCCTGCGAGTGACAGCTTTATGGTAAGGACCCTCAAAGCATTTCTGCTCTACAGTCAGTTCAATTGCTTAGGCTCTGCCAGCCTTTCTCTGATGGTCCCTGCTGAAGCCGAGGACCGCTCCGAGCGAGCGAGGGCTGCAGTTTGCATTGTTCCTTCTGGAAGCTTCAGAGGGTTTTTTTGGTTTGTTTTATTCTAGAAACTTGTTGAAGTAGACAGCTTCCCCCGAGTGGATGAGTGCCTTGTGGCAATCCAGCATGAATCTATTCAGTTGTCTCTGTTGTTTCAACTGTGCTGCCTGGATTCACAATACATTTTTTTTTAAGTCTTTCAAAGGACTCGGCAGAAGTCTCCTTATTGCAGGAGCACAACTGGCATGTAGCACTCAGGGCCACCAGTGTGACGGAGCCAGGTGGGATCTGTTTTACTGTTTTAATGGGAATGAGAGCAGCCGTTGGCCTGTTTAGTAACTCGTTTACGAGGCCCCTGCACCCAGTTTGGAGAACGTCTCAGCGAGGGTACCCTGGGAGAGCGTGGCTGGCTGCCACCGGAGCCTGGGTCATGCCCGTGCTTCCTGCAGCTCAGCTTGGCTGCCAGCACCACCTGGCAGCTTCATCACCCTGCAGGCTCCTCGTGACCTGGGGTGCTCAGGAGGAGCTTTAGGAGGATGTGAGGAGCCCTGGAGTTGTTGCTTCTCATCCCAGTCAGCATCGTTTGGGCTTATACTCACTTCTGCTTTCCAGCCTGACAGCACCTCCTTCCTGCCTCCCCCAGGTCAGGGCTGCAGCTGCCCCCGTGCCAGAGGCACTTCTGCCTTCCTTCCCAAATGGCAGACTGAACTTCCCAAAGGCTAAAATGTTCTGTTCTTACTGAAAACTTTGGAGCAAGCCCATGGCATCTGGGCACAGGCCAAAAAGCCTGTGCTGCCCTGGAGGTCAGGCTTGGGGCAGTGGAAATGAGTCTCTTCAGGCACGAGGCCCGGGGAGGCTGAAGTTGGATGTGGGATGGAGCAGCCTGTATGTGCCAGGACAGAGCCTGTGTTTGGATGGGGGAAGAACAGCTGTAAGGTATTTGGGGGGTTGGTGGGAAGAAACACAGCAAAGTGGGAGTTGGTGAGCTCTGAAAACACCAGAGATTTTTTTCAAGCTGCTTTATGTACCACTGAGGAGGCTGTGTCTGCAGTACATTCCCAGTGACCTGGGTGTTAAACTTTCCTCTGGCTGTGCTGAAGTACAGTTCATGGTTTGTGTCCTCTTGTCAACTTTCTTGTGCCCTTGGGTAGGTCTGAACCCTTGTCAGCCACATTCCCTCTCCAGTGCTCCTGCAGGGTGACTCCAGGGTTTGTCACAACCTGAGACTTTTATGTCCTCTCTATGTGGGATTTATTTCCTTTGATGCTATAGTTCAGTGCTGCTTTATTTTTTAAAAGCTGTGGCCCTTGTGACTTGGGGAACTGCTGCTGACTTCTGGTGTGATGAGTGTCTGTCTGCTGTGCTCTGGGGCAGCCATTTCCCTCCAATCCCCATGGACAGCGGGATGGCTGGAGCCCTGCAGAGGGATTAACTCTGCCTCCTCTTTCTGGGGTATCAGCTTTTCCTCCTGTGTATTTGGATCCTTTGTGCTCCTAAACAATGTGCCTGGTTCTCTCGTTTCCAGTCCTCTGCAAAGGTCTGTCTCACCTGCACAGGGCTCTTCATCACCTGCCTGCTGTGGAGGGGAGATCTGCTGCTCCTGGAAAGTGCCAGTGCTTATTATTTCGCTGTCAGGAAGTCCTGGCTTGTGCTTTTCATATCCACCCCTTCACAAGAGGTAACTTTCCTAGGAAAAGAAAGTTTCCTGTGTCTACACACCTCCTCTGACAACCAGGTGATATCTCGAGGCCATGGATGTGTGTGCAAACCCAGCCAGGGGAAGTGGATACAGTGAGAGGGGGTCTGGGCAATGAGAATTCTCATCCTGCTTGCAGCAAGGAAATGTCTCCTCTAGACCTGGTTTCCATGAAGTGCCAGGGGCTCTGCCTGCTTCCCCTCTCCCTTCTGCAGAAAGAGGGATAACACCGTCTCCAGGGAGAGGGACAAGAGCTGAGGTCAGCAATGGCTCTTCCCAAAGAAGTCGTAGCCTAGCTGAGCTGATTGGTAGCCAGCTGACTGGGAATTTTGGTACTGATGCCAGCTCTGACACTGCCAGCCTTGGCTGATGCTGCAGCTCACAGGGTACAGTGTCTTTATGAAGAAATTTTGTTACTACGCTGAAGGAGTTTTATCATACCCAGGATAACCATATCCTTCCTGTTCCCACTGCAGCTCCCACACTGCTGCCCTGCTCAGGGCCTTGCTGCCTCTTAACTCAGGTGAAACTCAGGTGAAATTGCACTGGCCTCTCAACGTTTGTTATCACTGTGCCCTGAGCTTTCAAGTTTGGATACAGCTGCCTATGGGAAGAGAAAGTCTCTTGATTTCCAAGGAGAACTGCTTGTTTGTGCTGTGAAGTCCCTGTTTTCTGGGTGGCATTGAACCTGTGGTGCATCCTAAAGGGCACATAATGTCAAGAATAGAGGATCTTTTCTTTAGAAGTGCTGTGGTGAGGGAAGGGGCCGTGGTGGGAGATTCCCAGACACTGGAGGTGGGTGCAGAAATCCCCGAGGGGACCCAAGAGCAAGTCCCAGATGTTCCCTGCAGCTTTGCTGGATTGCAGCATCCCTCAGGGCCGTGTCTACAGCTCCTGCCCGTGGGGGGAACGGTCCCTTCAGCAAAGCTGTTGCTGCAGCAGCTTTGCTTTGTGACAGCTCCACTTCTGCTCCTCCTGGCACCTGAGATCCTTGGAGTGGGTGTTCGCCGTGCCTAGTGAGAACAGCGGGGGGGAGTTTGGGGCAGCATCTTTCGGAGCAGTGACCTGGGCACAGTTCATCTTTGCTATAAACATTCCACAGGGATGCTGGCTGTTTCTGTGTGATGTGGTGATACTGGGGATTATCGCCCTGGAGAGCAGATGCTTTGTTTGTGTCCCACAGCTGGCTGGGAGCACAAAGAACTGTGTTGGAGAGGAGCTTTGCTGCTTGCTGAAGGTGCAGGAAGGAGTAATTAGTGGAGCTGCCTCGGGCTGAGATTTGATGGATGTAGGGACGAGCAGGGGCTGCAGGGAAACCTCTGCAGGACTTTGAGACAATACATGATCAGAAGAACTGAATGAACAGGCCTGCTTTGGCCTGAAGAACTGGTCACATCCTTTCTGGTGCCTGTGGCTGACTCATACCACTGAGTGTTCCTCGGGGAGCCGGTAGCTCCCAGCATCCAAGGTACTGTGCTCGTTATAGGGCAGCCTGGAGACATATTGCAGGCAGCTGCCCGAGGGAATGCCACGTTACCAGCAGGCAGCCAGCACAGGCTGGACGCAGATCCATGGGGAGTGGATGCCAGGGCTGGGATGTGCCAGCGAGCGACTCGTAGCCCTCCCTGCTGTGCTTTGCACTTCCTTGGGCTGGCACGAGGTCTTGTCTTCCTTACCCTGTTCTTTGCTCTTTCCCCTTTCTGGAATTGGAAAGTTAATCTATGGGGATTCTCCAGGGAGTGCCACCCTTCCCAGTATGCCGGTGAGCAGATGGATCCCTCTCTTGCTGTCTCATGTCTGCATTTCCAAACAAAAGTGGGTAGCTAAGCACCTCTGGATGCTGGATGGATAAGATGATCCTATACAGAGCCTGTTTTGTTCAGCAAGGAGAGCAAATTGAGATTACTTTTTAATGTGAAACTCTTGAATGCAGAGGTTCTGTGCAGATCTGGCTCATTAGGAAACTCTGCAGAGCTTTTGTTGCCATTGCTAAATGAGGCAAAAGAGGAAGTAAAAGTGGTTCTGTGCTGTAAAGTGGATTCACAGTTCTGTTTTATAATAAACCAGACTTAGTGACGAGTGAATCCCCCACCTCCCTTTCTCTTTGTTCCACTGCATCGTTCCTTCTTCAATAGGTGTTTTTACTAGAGGAATTCCCAGAAGTATGAGAGGAACTGTTCTTCCTGTGAGCTTGTCTTTTATTGAAATACAAGAGGAAGTTCCTTAGACTTCTGTGAAAAGGTTCAATAGGTCTCGTGGCAGAGGAAGTCACATTTTCAGCATGTTTTACTAATGACGAAGTACTCAAAACTGAAGCCAGAATGAGCAGCCGGTTCCTCTGTTGGAATTCCCTGGGGAGCAGCAGCCCAGCAGGTGGGATCCCACTGCCCTTGTGCGGCCGCTCCTGCTTCCTCCCACCCCCAAAATCCCACAGCAAAGGGTTGATCCTGGAGCGATAGAAGGTGGGAAGGGGGATGTCTCGCTGAGTGCTGCGACTCCAGCTTTCCGTTCTGCCTGTTCTCTGGAGCTGTGGGGCTGGAGCCCAGGATGCTGGCCTGTGTGGCAGCATGGGCTGGAGTGAAAACGCAGTGCTGGGGAAAACCTGGATTCAGCTGGAATTGCTGATAGAACTGCCACTGGTTTTGGTGACTGTGGGGTTCCATCTGTGCGGTCAGTGATGCACTGTCAGGAGGAAGGGAACTGCCTCATGTTTGGGCAAAGATGATAAAAATCCTGGTGCTTCCTGAGATTTGTCTCTGTGTTAGACACAGTAAGTCTGATGCATTGTAGTCTTGTCCTAAACCTTGTAGAGGTAGAAATTTGATCCTTAATGAGTTTTATTATGGTCAGTTATTAAGGGGAAGAAATCCCAGGCTCTGTTCCCTGTGTGAATTGCAGCAGATGAGAATAAATCCTCCGGCTCCTCTCGGTACTGAGCTCAGCATGTGGCCACCTTCATCCCTCGTCCTGCTGGAAGCTGCCAGCAGGGAAGGGACAGCGTGTGTGAATTTGAGCAGCTCTTGCTGCTAGATAAGCTGGGGACTTGCTATATATATCAAATTGCCTTCTCTTCCCTTGTATCGATTGGCTGGGGATTTCCCTTTCTAAGAGTGCCTTTAGAGCGGCCGGCATGGCCAGCGCTGTTTTTAGAAGCAGTTAAGCTCGTGCTTAGAGAGAGCACGAGATGGGAGCACTTAAGCTCAGCTGAACTTGCTGACCTGCCCACATCCTTTGAGGTGAGGTTATTAATGAAAGCAGGTCAGTGTGCAAGGCAGTACCTTCATGGGATTTTCCATTGCTGGAGTGCAAACCAGTTTTGAAGGCTCCAGATACCTGAAAATTAAAGACCAAAGGCTCTGGTTTAACCTTCTTAAACTTTGGGGGCTTGGGGTGGGGAAGGGGGATTGTTAAACACCAGGTGAGGTATTTTTTGGTTTTGAGAGGGATACCACCTCCAGAAAAGCCTCATGAAGGGCAAGTTTCCGAGTTCGTTGCCTGGTTGTGAAGAACAGCAGTGGCAACACAAAGCCCTGAAAGGGTTCCTTGGGAAAAAGGATGTCCAGGCTGTCAACATAACAAACCACCAGGAGACAGTGCCTGCAAACCCAGGGTTTCCATGGGAGCCAACAGCTCTGACCGTGCTCAGGTTGGACATGCAATCAAAAGTGAGCTCTTAACTTATTAATAGCTCTCAAGGGTTTTCATCTGCTCTTGTGGTCTTCTGTAGCTTGATGGTAAAAACCCTGAGCAGATGTTCATTGCTCTGTTTTAGAGGTTCTTCCTGTGAAAGGGGGAGCTGGGAACTTAATGTGATGATGGCACAATTATTGCAAGTTTTGGAGAGGAGCTGGCTTTCCCCCAGGAGCGGGGAGGAGCGTTCAGCAGAGCCATGTGTTCCCAGCCACATTTCAAGGGTCAGTGCTGCAGGGCCTGGCACGGGATCCTCCTCGTTGCTTTTGAGGAGGCTGCTGGGGAAACTGGGCTTGGTTTGGGTGAGTCAAGAGAATAAATCCTGATGCTTGCTTATCCTCTCAAACCTGCTGATGGTTTCGGTCGTAGCTTTTTCACATACGCGTTTATGTGGGTTACTAAAAGATGCTTCATTTTATTCCCATGGAAGAAAACTACCCTTGGAGAAAACAGGCTCTCCTAGAAATTTTGCCAGTGGTGAATGGTGGCACTTGAGCTCTGGCCTGGGGTCTGCCTCCAGCCAGCAGCACATGGTTCCAGAGCTGAGGAGCCTCAGCTGGAGCTGGAAGTGTGGCTGTCGCAGGGCTGTGAACCCCAGTAGTGTTACAGGACAGTTACCAGTGATCACCTGGAATAACAACAGTATTTTTTGCTTTCAGACACTGTTTCTATTGACTATCTGTCCCAGGGGAGATTCCAGATCCTTGCAGGCAGGCACCACTTTAGATGCCAAAGGTGTCCTGGCTGCCCTTTACCAAGGGATATAGTTCCCCCCATCCATCCTGTCCTCTGGCTGCAGGAACATGCCTCAGAAACCTTAGGACTCCTAAAGTAATACCACATGGGTATGTTTATGCACCTGTATAAAAGAATAATAGTTACATTTGTAATAACAACAGGGCTGAAGTTGTGTAAGATGCTGTTTGGTTGAAATTATTTTAAAATACCCACATGTTGAGTGCCAGGACATGGGTGCTTGACAAAGCTTTGAGCTTGGCTGGGAAAAGCTGCAGTGGGGTGGAAAGGGGAAGGGGCACATTTCAGGACTTTATCTTTGGATTTCAGAGCCTTCTGGTGCATTTGGATCACATATCTCAGGTTTTTCTGCAGCCACAAAGATTGCCTTTCAGAAAAAACTGTGGCATCAGAGACTCCCCAAGTTGATGGGAGTTAAAGGTGAATTCTCCTGGTGCATAATGAGAACGGAGTGTTTGCACAGAAACCGGTTTAGACAGCACTTCTCCGGCCTGGAGACTTGGGATGTGACCTCAGTAGTGCAGGCACCGTTTCCTTGAAGCTGCTGCTGCCTCCTTCCTGAGACTGAGTTGAAGTCAGTGCACGGTGTGGAGGGAGGCACCAGGGCTGCCAGGGCAGCATGAGAGGGAGCCCAGTGCCCACACATCCCTCCCTCCGGAGCTGCAGGACCCCCAGGAGCAGGCAGGAGCCTGGACTGCAGCTGGGATGGGTCCATCTGCACTGCTTTGGGTAGGGACCAGGCAATTGTTTGTACTTGAATAAAGGCTTAATTGTGACTTGAAATGTCCCAACTGCCTTTTAAAGAAAAGCAAACAAAGCTGGAGAACAACAGGCTGGAGTTACAGGGAACTTTAGAAATGTTTGCCAGAGCTGTGCTTCCTGTCTCTGTCAGTCCGATGGTTACGGAGTTCAGCCTGGAGCCTTGGCTTTGAATTCCTTCCCTGCCAGCTAGGGATGAAAGGCCTGTAGGGTGGGCATGGCACGGGGGCAGCAGGGCTCTCTCGGTCCGTGGTTCCTCCATGTGCCCTCATGGAGACAAATGAGGGGTCTGTCCCTCTCTGTGGCTGCCTCGGGCTCGCTGGGATGGGAACGATGGCAGCGCCCCCGCTCCTGCCCCTGTCCTGCTCCTGCCCCCTGTCCTGCCCCCGCTCCTGCCCCCGCTCCTGCCCCCGCTCCTGCCAGCTGCTCCGGAGCGTGAAGGAGGAGGCAGACGCTGACCTGGCAGGGGACCATCCCCGGTGTGCTGCTGCCACCTGGTGCCACCGGCTGCCCCAGCCCCGGCTGCGGCACCGGCAGAGCCACAGCCTTGGGAGGAGAGGGGAGATGAGCTGAGAAAGTCCTGGTCCTGGTCCTGGCTCTGCTTCCTTCACCGTCACTGCGCTCCCCTTGAAACTCCGATTTCACTGTCATTAATGTAAAGAGCAGAGTCAGCTGGCAGGCAGGCAGGCTGCTGAAATTAATTATGCTTAAAATCATTGCAGAGATGGATAGCAGTGCTCATTAGGGGTCTGGCAAAGCACGGGGCTCTGCTCTCTCTCCTCATTATCCCGTACACCTTGATGGCATCTGGGTGACACTGCTGGATCCTCCAGCTGGGGTCTGTCAGAATCTGCCTGTGCACCCCCATCTCACAGAATCACAGAATGCCTGACTTGAAAGGGACCTTAAAGATCATTTTGTTCCATCTTGCACATGATATAAACTGTTTACTGGCTCCTTTGTGGATCCACCTCTCCTGACTCCTGGATGAGCAAGATGTGGCAGAGTGAAGGATGGGACGGACAAAATGCTGCTGGGGACGTGATCCTGCAGCTTGGATGCACCATAAGGATCTCCCCCTCCCCTGTTCCTTCACTCTTCTGCAAAACAAGTTGTCATTTGACTGCTTTGACAGTGTCCCAGGCTAAGCTGTCCCCTGAGCCTGACACAGAGGTGGCTGGCAGGTCTTGGCTCCAGGTGCATCCCTGGCCCAGCCTATTGAGTTCAGCATTTTTTGAATTCTGGTGGTGTTTTCCTCCCCCAAGCTCTGGTCTTGTTTGCCTGTTTCCCCCTCCAGCTCTCTCCACACTCTCTTCTACATTCCTGCATCCTTCCTTCCACTCTAAGCAGTCCTCACTTCTACACTGTTCAGCAGCACGAACCCCCAGACTGCCTGTACCCCAATGCTGCTCCTGCCCCACTGACCCCTGCTCAGCTCAGTGGCCCCTGTTCCCACCAGCAACTCTGCCCCAGGGTCTGCACTGCTCTTCCCAAGCTCTGTGATCCCCAGCCCATCTCTCCTCTCACGTATTTCCTTTCCCAAAATTTCTCCTGTTCACTCTCCCTTTTGGCAATGGTGCATCTGTGGCAGCTCTGGGGTCCAGGCCTGCCCAGAGCCATGCGGGCTCAGGGCTCATGGCAGAGCTTTGCTTTTATTGGGTATTAAGCCTGTGGCTGCTCCAGGCACACCTCTGATTTCTCCAGCCTTTTCCCCTTCTTTTTTACTGCAGAGGACCTTGTTTCTTTAGAGGGGAATGAACAAAATACAGTGTCAGCATCCCCTCCTGCCTCTCTGCATTCTCTCTGGCACTCTGCTCCTTTCCCTGCACCAGGCACAAGTTCTCCTCTGGTTTGTCCTCTCATTTCTCCCCCTGTGCTGTCTGTTCCTCCCTGTTGCACTATTCCTCTTCCCCCCTTGCTCAGTTTCTCAGCTGCCTCTGAATCCTTCCCTGTGCTGTGTACTTTCTGCCCTGTTAAAACCAAAGCTCACCTCTGCTCCTACTCACCTCCTGTGCCTAATTTTTTTTTCCCCACTTCCATGATAAGTCCTTTGGACACAGCCCAGTCAAAGTGAAGTCCCTCATCTCCTCAGCCTGGAACTGCTGCTGCAAAAACCCTGAGTTTGGCAAAATCTCCATGTTAATCTCCCCCCCCCTTCACCATTTGGGAGGTTTGACTCCATGGCAGTTGTGCTTCTGAAACCCTGAACTCGCTCTGCCCGTTCTCTCCTTTGCTCTGCTGCTCCTCCTGCACTTCCTTGGGGATTTGCTGTCCCAGCAGGGCTCTGGTTTCTCTCCTGTTGCTCTGTGTAACCTTATCCTCACACACATCCCCTGCCCTCCTTTGCAGCTGGCACAGGCATATTCTGTCCCTCTCCCCCTGTGCCTGGCTGTCAGTCACAGGCCTGGATAATCTGTCCCTGTGTTCCCTGTGTCCCTCCGTGGCCGATCCCAGCCTCCAGCATCCTCCCTGTACAGCTGTATGGGCTTGCCCTGGGAATGGGCACGAGGACCAGCTCAGCACTGGCCACATCTGGGTGTGTTTTTGAGGGCTTTTCTCCCGTAGGATGGTGCTGTGCAGTCAGGAGCATTCCTGGCTATGGCAGCTTTCCCTGAACCCTGCAGTCCTGCAGACAGCTGATTTATGTGTCCTGCTTGAGCTCTTGGGAACAATCCCACGTTTGAAACCTAGATGTTCCCACTTGGCATGCAACTGGAGCCTCATCAGCCTTCAAAGAGGTCATGATTACTTTTAAATATGAAGAAGAATGCTTTCAGGATACTTTAATCATGACCTGACTCTTCAGTTGGACGACCAGGAAGGGTTTGCAAACCGTGCCCTGAGCTGTGAGTGTGAGCTGTGGGTGTGGTTCTGTGCCATGGGCCGAGTGAGGCGATGGCCATGCCTTGCTCGGTGCTGGCCTGGGACCGTCCCCTGGAACTCAGGATGGGCCGTGCAGTGCGATGGCAGGTGGCCCCCTCCCCTGGGGTAATTCCTCTGGCCCTCCCCACATCTCCCAGGTAGGATAACTTTGAACATGAGACTCACTCTGTGATCCCGAGCCACTGATCCTGGGAAGAGCAACTGGAGGTTGGGGTGTGCTGTGGGCAGCTCTGCTTACCCAGAGCCTGTGGAGATTCATGTATTCAGACCTGGACTAAAAACAACTATTTAATGGAGTTTTAAATACTCCAAGCAACAAAAAGGACAACTTTTCCCATAAGCTTGATGGAATTTATTCCATTCTGAAACTTCATCTACCAGTAATTGGATTGAGATCTGTCCTTGTCAGCAGGACTGATACTTTGCATAAATACTACAGTGTACTGAAGAATTCTTTTATTATCTTTGGGTTTTTAAGCTGCATAGGTGAGCTGGTTTTGCTTTGGATGAGTATATGGGATTGGTCTTCCTGCTCCAAGTGTGCTGGCTGAGCTCTGGCAGTTGTAGTCATGGTCCCAGCAGTGCTGGGGACAGAAGTGCCACCACCAATCTGTCCCCTCTGCCATCACTGCTATTATATATTTTTGCAGTAGACTTTTTGCCAGTCCCTGTTGAGCAGCTCATGTGGAGGTGCCTGTGAGATCCTCTAAGCTGCACTTTCAGCAGCCCTTCATCCGTGGGTAATTCTGCATCTTGGAATTCAGCCCTTCCCCCTGGTTAGACCATAAATTATGATCCCTTCATGCTGCAGAGCAATCTGAATACTTTGGCAACTCGTCACCATCATCTGGTATTCCTGTGACATTCCTGGGCTCTGGTAGCTCGATCTTTTCTTTTTAATAGTTATTCAGCAGCAAAAGAGTTTTGTTGTTGAAGAGCAGCTGGTCGTGGCCTTCATTAGAAACAGCCCTCCGAACTGTAATTTTGTTTAAAATAACAAAGACCGGCCCATACAATCTGCTTTGCATGTAACTGTGGGGTCTGAGAATTATATTTTTAGCCTCTAATTAGTCAGGAGGCTTGAGATGGCTGTTTCTGTTTCATTTGGGATCACAATAAGGCTAATAGGTTTCCTGGTTTTTTTCCTTCTAACATCCCCTGTTTAATATTGGGCTTGTTCTTCCCCTTTAAGTGCACCAGGACCAACTCTACAATTTTAGCTGATATTAAAGCAAAAATCTCTGCCTGGGGCAGATGCTGAGCGCAGAAAACTCTGCTCCAACTGCAAACAATTGCTGGATTTTATGAGCAATTAAAATCGAGTCTCCTAGCAGGGAGCGAGGAGCTGCCAGGGGCCACCCACCTCGCCTGGGGCACCCACGACACCCCTGCAGCCAGGAAGCCTTAGCCGGCTCTTGCTCCCTTTCCCAGCTTTCCAAAGCTCCATGTGTGTATGTTGTGCTGTGCTGGCAGGTGCTGGCAGGAGCGGGTGCTGTTCCTCATTATTCCGTGTTCCCTACGCCCGGCTCGCCATTCCTCATTATTCTGTGTTCCCTATGCCCAGCCCACCGTTGTTAATCCCACTGTGCTGGAGGCAGGACTTCCAGCTTTTTTCAGAGGTTCCTGTAAATCCACAGCACTGTGCTTTCGTGGCACCTCCGTGAGACCTGGGGAGGCAGAGGGAGAGGAAGTGATTCTCCTGGGTTTTGAGAGCCCAGTTGTTTGTGTGGATTGCTGGGATTCCCAGTTCCTGTCGCCTCCTGGCTTGGATTGCAGCTGAGAGGGGACCTGGGTGTTGCAGCCCAGAGCTGCAGTTTGGAAAAGGAACAGTCCTTTCGTGGTGTGTGTGACAGTCTGGCCAGGGCCGAGGCTGAGCGTCCTGGAGGATGCAGCCAGAGTTTGGTCCTGGCCAGGTTCTTCCAGAAGCCTCTTCCACCACCTGCAGGGAACGGGGACAGAGGTTTCCAGACACTGCTCCAGTCCCTGCCACTCTGTTTCGCACCAGGAGGGGCAAAGATCCCTGGAGGCAGGAGCGTGGTTGCATAAGGAAGTGTGGCGTGAGTCACATGAGCAGGAGGCTGTGGGAGAGCAAATGAAGGGTTTTACGAGTGTTCTCAACTCTGACACAGCTTTATTATCTGAGGGCTTGGCTCCCAGACCGAGAGTTCCAGAGGAGGTTACAAGCTATAAAAATGCTCAAGAGAAATGAGTTATTTTCTCTACTTCCCCCAGCCCAGGTGTGTGAGGTGGCATCACCTCACCAGCCCCACCAGCAGCACCAGTGCTGTCCTGTGTCTGCCTCCAGCGAGCGATGGGGAGGGCAGGCAGCTCTGCCCGTGACTGCACAGCAGCAGAACAGCCTGAGGCTCTGGGCTTGGGGGCGACTTGGGGGTGAAAAAACTCAACATGAGCTGTCAGTGTGCACTGGCACCCAGAAACCAGTGACAGAACAAGAGGGAATGGGTTCAAACTGAGAGGAAATTTAGGTTGGATATATTGGGAAGGAATTGTTCCTTCTGAGGGTGGTGAGGCCCTGGCACAGGGTGCTCAGAGAAGCTGTGGCTGCCCCTGGATCCCTGGAAGTGTCCAAGGCCATGCTGGACCGGGCTTGGAGCAACCTGGTCTTGCCCATGGCAGGGGCTGGAACGAGATGAGCTTTAAAGTCCCTTTCAGCTTGAAGCATTTTGTGATTCAGTGATTCCATCTGTGTGCGAAAGGCCATTGTTCTCTTTTATCTTTTTTCCAGTGCCATCCTTTTTGTCTTGGCTTTCTCTGTCCCTGGTCCCCTCTTCATTTAATTCTGTAGCATCAGCCTCCACCTTGGCATAGCAGGTGGCCAACCCCAGCCCATCCCCTGTGACCAGGATTTTAAGGGGAGCTTCTGACCTGGATTTTGGGGTAATCCAGCCTCTTGTGTGGGAAGCAGCTCCTTGAGCAGCTGCCAAACCTGACTTCCACAGGAGAAGTTGTTGGGTCCAGCCCGGAGAGGTGCTGGACAGCATTGCTGTGGGCAGCTGCCACCTCTTTCCCAAGGGCTGGAGACCCTGGGCTGGAAGCCACAGGGGCAGAGCCAGCAGCCAGTGGGACACTGGCCTTGTAAATAGGAGAGCCATGGCCAGCTCTGAAACAGGGGGATGCATTTGAGGTGCCAGCACAGGAGCACGTGGAACTGCACAAGTGCTCGAGCGAGGCTGCCTCATTTGGGTAAGGCTGGAGGTCCTCAGAGGTACAAGCAGCACTTGGGTTTTTGTGGTATCTCCTGGCTTTTTCTCACCCCGTAAATCCTCAGGAGCCCCTTCAGCTTTGCCTCTGCTCCCACAGGAGGAGGAAGGCCCTGGGGACGCAGGAGCAGCAGCATTCCAGCAGGCTGAGCTCATGGGGCTGCCCGCTGCCATGGATTGCCTTCCTCTTGGGCAATTGGCTGTCCAGAGGAGCTGGGGGATGGGGACGAGGAGGAACCTCCTCACTCATGACGAAGCCACGGAGTTTCAGGTTCTGGTCATTACTGACTTGTACAAGGAAGGAGCTGAGGAGCTGCACTGGCCATCAGCAGTGACTGGATGCATTGGTACACAGCACACTGCAGAACAGTACTCCTGTTGTTCAGTGTTGTCCATAATTCAAGTATCTTCAGATTTAGTGAAAAAAGCATATTTAACATTTTTCTTCCCTTTCTTCCCCACAAACTAATTGTGCTTCTCACATCACTTGTAAGTCACTGGTTGGCAGTGGCTCTCCTGGTGGCTCCTGCTGGAGGCTCTTTCCTCTGTGAAGACTGATATGTGAGATCATTTGCTAAGTAGTGGGGAAAAGGCTTTTACAGTTCAAAAGGGCCAGACTGATCTGGGTTTGAAGGATGATAGTGCAGTATTTGGCTTTTTCTGTTTTCATAGGAAATTTGATTCCCAGTGTGGGGTTTTTTTTCATAGTTTCCTGGAGCTTGGTGATCTGCTTTCAAATATGACAGAATGGTTTGGGTTGGAAGGAACCTTCCAGACCATCTCGTTCTACCCCCTGCCATGGGCAGGGACACCTTCCACTGTCCCAGGCTGCTCCAAGCCCCATCTCTAAACCTGGCCTTGGGCACTGCCAGGGATCCAGGGGCAGCCACAGCTTCTCTGGGCACCCTGTGCCAGGGCCTGCCCACCCTCCCAGGGAACAATTCCTTCCCAATATCCCATCCATCCTTGCCCTCTGGCAGTGGGAAGCCATTCCCTGTGTCCTGTCCCTCCATCCCTTGTCCCCAGTCCCTCTCCAGCTCTCCTGGAGCCCCTTCAGGCCCTGGAAGGGGCTCTGAGGTCTCCCTGGAGCCTTCTCCTCTCCAGGTGAGCACCCCCAGCTCTCCCAGCCTGGCTCCAGAGCAGAGGGGCTCCAGCCCTCAGAGCATCTCCATGGCCCCATAAAGATAAGAATCAAGTATAGTGATATATTGCACAAGTCTGGAGTCCTTTCTGACCTCCCATTCCTTTCTCCTGCCCTTTCCTGTCGAGTGCATGGTGGGATGTGAGAGATGAACTGAAAGGCCAAGGATAACGATTCCAACCTGGGCACGGCAGCAGCAGGGTGGGAGCAGCTGCCTCACGGTGGGAATCACGTCTCAACAATGACTCCTCGGTGCTGGCATTCAGCTTGGCCTTCTGACGTGTGGGTGTCAAACTTGACTTAATTCTGGGCTGGGAAGGAAATCCCTGAGCGAAGGAAAGCCTTGGGCAGGTATTCAGAGCTCTTCTGTGGCCAACACAATTCCTGAGTGGCGGAAGGAGGGGGATTCCCAGCTGGGGTGTGTTGTGTGAGATGTTTAGATAATCTCCAGTTGCACATTTGTTGGCATTTGTATCTCATCTGAGGAGAAGAAAGGTTAAAATTAATGGTGCCAAAATTTACAGAAGACCTTGAGCATTCCCGGAGCTCTGACGTGCTACAGGGGACTGGCAGAAATCAGGTTTGGTTGGTGAGCTCTGAGCCATCCTCAAGCTACACAGAAATACTGAAGATCCCTGCTTAAAATATCTCTGTATTTAAAAAACATTGGGACACACACCTGCAGATTTCCGTGCTGCTTCACAGAATCCCAGAATGGTTTGGGTGGGAAGGGACCTTAAAGCCCATCCAGTGCCACCCCTGCCATGGGCAGGGACACCTTCCACTGTCCCAGGCTGCTCCCAGCCCCGTCCAACTTCCAGGGATGGGGCAGTGAGAGGCTGCTCAAGCAGGTCAGTGGTACCAGGACAGGAGTGCCCAGGGCTCAGCCCATCCCTGGTCCCCATGTTCAATTGTGGATAATTCCATCCCCTGTGTGGGGCTGGAAGAGCAAAGCAGAGGAAAAATGTGGGCAGATGAGAGAGATGTTGGTGATCAACTGATTTTGTATTGGAGACACCTGAAAACCTTGAGGAAGGGTCTCTTCCTCCATGGAGCTCCCAGGATCACCTGTGGGACCCTCTGATCCTGTTCAGAAAGATCTTCTTGGAGCAGGACCTTGTTCAAGTCTTGCTGCTTGGCTTTTCCCTTCCTACAAAGGCCTCCTGTGACCTCCCTCGAGCGGGGCGAAGCTGGCAGAAGGAGCTGCTGGTTTTTCCTGGTACTTGGAGTGTTTGCATCCCACCCCACCTCCCAGGCACAACCAGGCTGGATTTTAGAGGTGTCTTCCTCCCATGACCACAGTGATCTTCTCCAAACACCCAAGTTCCCTGTGAAGCATCTTCCACAGGTCCTTGAACCACAATGACCAAGTCTGTCTTCCTTCAGCTCCCTCCTGTGCTCCCCCGAAGTGTGGGGTTTGTACCTGTGGGGCACAGGCTGCTGTGTGCGTGACAAGTCCTGGGTGCTGTGTTAGTGAGTGACCAAAAGGATTTGGTGTCTCCCCATGATGCTCAATCTGATTTCCAGCAGCTCCTGGAAAGGGCACAAAACAGAGGTTGGCAGGGATAGGTACAGAGAGGGCGCTGGCCTCAGGGATCTTGATTTTTTATTCCTCTCTATGTTCACACTGGAGTACCATTCCTGTAAATTAAACTTCTAAACTAAATTCCTATAAGCTAAACTTCTGCTCTGGGTTGTCTCCTCTTTGCTGCAGGTGAGACCCGTGGAGGAACAAGAAGAGACTGAGCTGTGATTGAACCAGGAGGGTTTGGACGGTGTCTGAGGATGGTGAGTCCATGTCCTATTTCCTCTCTACAGGATGGACACTGAGGGGCTGGAGCATGTCCAGGGCAGGGAATGGAGCTGGGAAGGGGCTGGAGCCCCAGGAGCGGCTGAGGGAGCTGGGAAAGGGGCTCAGCCTGGAGAAAAGGAGGCTCAGGGGGGACCTTGTGGCTCTGCACAACTCCCTGACAGGAGGGGGCAGCCGGGGGGGGGTCGGGCTCTGCTCCCAGAGAACAGGGACAGGAGGAGAGGGAACGGCCTCAGGCTGGGCCCGGGGAGGCTCAGGTTGGATTTTGGGGAAATTCTCTCCTGGAAAAGGTTGTCCAGCCCTGGCACAGCTGCCCAGAGCAGTGGTGGAGTCCCCACCCCTGGAGGGGTTTAGCAGCCCTGTGGATGTAGCGCTTGGAGACGTGGGGCAGTGGTGGCCCTGGCAGTGTTTTGGGGATGGTTGGGCTCAATGATCTTGGAGAGCTTTTCCAACCCTAATGATTCCATGACTCTGGTCTGCCTCTGTCCTCTGTGGGTGGTCTTGTTCTTTGTGTGTCCAAATCTTGTACTGCTGCTAAATGTAGGAGAAGAAATACAAGGATGAGCAAGAAGGGTGGAACGGTATTGTGTATTATATACAATAATGTAATAGAGAGGATTTATCACTGTCATCAAGATGCTGTTAATAGGATACATTTGCCCCTAAACCTCTCATTGGAATATATTGGGGAAAAAAGTAAATAAGACTGGAACCCCCTTCTGTCTCCCTGGACTACTGACATAGTCATCCAGTTTTTGTGGCTTACTGATTTATTTTTTCTTTAAAACTTACTGCTGGGGTTTCTCATTGTGTTCCTCTGTCGCCTCTCAGTAAAGGATTTCACACCATGTTAATAACAGCTCTGGTGCCACCAAAGGAGCAGAAATTTCACAAGAATTAGTCACAGAAAAATGTGGTAGAAAAGAATCTGAACCACAGCCAAAGCAGCCAGATTGCTGATAAACTCGGATAAAGGGCCTCTAATGCCTCCAGCAAGAAATAACCCAAAATACAAGGGATCTGCTGGGAGGAAAAAAGCTGGAGACTGGGAATGTTGAAAGATATGCTGAGAGTGTCCTGAGGGGGATAGTTTGAAGAGGGGTGATCTGCATGTGGGCTGTGGGTGGGCAGAGCCTGAACTTGCTGCAGTGACATGGATCAGCACCAGCTTCGTGTTGTGGGGGAAGGAGTGCTGAGGAGAACAGCAGAGACAGACAAAGGGCTGGAAATTCAGATTGAGGACATGAAAATTTAGGTTAAACATGTTAGAAAAAATAAAAGATAAAAATCTGGCAGAGTGCTTGAGGAAATGGTGACGTCTCCTGAGGGACTGTCCCCGATGTGTTTTGTTAACAACTGGAAGAGGAAAGGAAACGTGCTCTCTGCATTAGCTGAACTCTCAGCTTGAGTAGTTACACACACAGCATTTTTGCTGTAGTCCCTGTCCTTGTGCTCCTGATGCTGCCTCAAGACCCCATGTGCTTCCTGCTGGAAGAGCTGATCCCCACCCTGCAGGGTGAGGAACCTGGTCTGGGGTGGAGAGGTGAAAGTCCTCGCCTGTCATAACCTGATAAAGGATCTCACACTTCAGCTTGGAGCTGCCCTGGTGTCACATTGGAGGTGTAAAACCCAACAGCTTCTCTGGGTGGGACTGAGGTGAGAGGGATGCAGATGTATCCAGATATGAATGAAAAAAAGGGAACAAATACATGGAAAATGCATCAAAAATCCCTGCAGGAAACACGGAGAAGGCCAGGCTGGGCCCCCTGAGGACAAGGCTGATCAGACACCCGAGTGACAGGGCCACCAGTGAATGCTGCAGGGGAGCATGGCTCAGGTGTGTGCCCCCACCTGGCAGGACCTGCAGCTCAGGGACTTGGTAATCCAGAAACTATTTATTGATGTTTTATGAGCCCTTGGTAGGTTTTCCTTCCATGAATTCATCAGGCTTTTAAAAACCAGGTGAAGATTTGCAGTTGTGTCAGAGCTGTGCTGCCGAGCACCTCTTGCTTTGTTTTGGAACCAGCCCGGTGTAGTTTTGGCTGGTTCTTGTACTGGGAATAACAACAAAGTGTGGTGCTGCCTGTGAGCATCTCCTGCCCTTCAGGACTTTGTAGATCCCCACACGTTCCCCTTAGACATCTGAAGAGCTCTAGTCTTTTAAATTCTCTGC
Source organism: Eulacestoma nigropectus (assembly GCA_013397775.1). NCBI lineage: Eukaryota > Metazoa > Chordata > Aves > Passeriformes > Eulacestoma > Eulacestoma nigropectus. Next base: position 154,856 of record VZTE01002029.1, on the reverse strand, counting down.
AGCAAAGCCACCTTTAGTTTTCATCGCCCTTCCCTGGACCTGTTGTTTTTGTTTTTGGGTTTGAGTGCACAGACTGGAATTTTGGATTTACTAAAACATAGAAACTTTTCTTTTCCCTGTACTCCTTTCCTGTGCCTGGACAGACCTTACCTTGACCTGGCGCTGCCCACCCTTAGGGGTAATCATTGTTTGGTTTCTTCTATATGAGAGGGTTTCCTGCTCCTTATCAGTACCCAAAGATGCCTTTACTGTTTTAAAGGACTTTCTGGAAAGGTTTTTTTATGTTTTATTAAAATGCTCCTGTGATTTTTTGAAAATTATTTTTTCATTTTGGAAAAAATAAAGCAACCAACAAAAGCACACCCCCCCCCGCCCCATTTCACCCACTCCTTTGGGAAGAGACTATGGGCTTTGTCTCCCATGGCAAGGGAGAGAAAGTGACTTGTAATTGCAAGCTGTAGAAATAAGCACTTACCTCCACCTCCTTACCTGAGCTTCTGTCAGCAGCTGAAGGCAGAGAGCTGATGGAAGCTCCTGACAGCCTCCTTGGAGTCTTTCTGTGACCTCTCTGGAGGGCTGTGGCTCCCGAGGTAAACACAGGGAGGGCTGGAGGTGGGCTGTGGGTGCTTCGGGGCTGGCTGGAATCGCTGTTCCCTGCAGGCATGCTGAGTGCTTCCTTAATTCCCTGTGCTCCCTGCAGGCTGAGGCCACAGCCCCAGTGCCCTCGGGTTAGCAAGGGCAGGCAGAAAGCTCTGCCCTTACTCAGCAGCACCCCAGACGTGCCTCACCAGCTGCTCTGCCCTTCCTGCTGCTCCAGGTGCTTGGTCAAGTGTTAACAGCTTGGATTGCACGACTCTTCCCATTTTCCCCCAAAACTAGCTGCTGATGGGAATGACCTTGAAGACAGCACTAGTGCTGGTTTAATCCTTAACTAATGGAGCCCTAATGAGCACTTGGTACCTTAATACTTTACTTAAAACCGGGAGGTGGGTTGGTGCAGGTGCTGTGCTGGCAGCTCAGTGCTCGGCTCCCACGGCAGCATTCCCTCTCCTGGCTGCTGGGATACAGGTGCTGTAGGCATCTGGTTCTTACCCCGTGGGGACTTATCCGAGGTGGGGATTTGCAGCCATCCCTCATCCCCTCGTGTTGGGGCATGGAGTTGACAGCCCATGACTTGAGCCCTTTTGTCCCTCTCTTCAAAGGTTTCTTGCTGCATATTCAGTTCCATGCTCACCTCTGGGCACCTTTCTGAACAAACACCAAATGCAGCACTGCAGATCTGTAAACTCTTCTATCATTCTATCCAGACTAAAAGATGACACTCATCATCCCAGTCCTGAATTACAGGGTATAAAACAGTAACTTCTCTTTGCACAGGTTTAGGGGTTTATTTCCACCTCAGGCTCAGCAGCCTTTCAGTTCACCCACAAACCTCCCTAAGCTTTGAGGAAATTAACTATTCATGTGGGGGGACCTGAAACAAAGATGCCCTTTGTGCAACAGAAGTAGGAGAGGCAGAACAAGAAGTGCCTTTGGCCACAGCTCGTCAGTCCCAGCATCAGCTTATGGAGAGACTGAGAAATACATGTCTGAGTGCAGCTCATCTCACCCAACATAGGCATCTGCCAGGCAGAAGGAGAATAATTTTAACTTTTAGAATGAGATAAATGATACAAGTCTCTCCCTTCCCCTCCTCACCTGGAAAAAAAGATCTAGATAACCAGTTCCTAGCTTGATCTTCACTAAAAATAAATATTCAGACCTGGAAGGATCTAAAGTAGAGTATCCCGATGGCCCCTCTGCTGCTGGAGCTCCTGGCTGTCGGACAGAGCTGCCCTGGCTCCCGCTGACTTGCTTCTCATGTCCTGGAATTCCCTTCCCAGGGCAGTCACCTCCTCCTGCCAATTTTTCTGTCGGTTTTCTCCAGCCGGAGGCGGATCAGGGCAGTCTGTGCAGTGGATGTGCTACCAGGGACAGGGCTGCGCATTCGGATTTCTGCCAGCCCTTGCCTTCCCTCTCTCTCCATCTGTGGGGTGATGCCCCGTGCTGGGGTGATGAAAAGCTCACACTTAATCTATAGAAGGGATGGGTGTGGTGCCTTCTGCCTCAGGAGAGAGTAATTTTATTTGTGGTGCCGAAAAGAAATAGAGAAAAGCTATGTCAGGGTTGGGAAGGGTGAACGTGTCTGTGGAAGGCTGAGTCAGGTGTGCTGGCAGCTCCCTGCAGTGAATGGGACCAGCTTTTCTCTTGGAATCATGGAATGGTTTGGGTTGGAAGGGACCTGGCCAGGTGGGAATTAGCTGCTCCCTGACCCACACTTTCCCAAACTTGCAGAAAGCTGGACCAGCCAATGGCAAAATAGTTCATTTCAGGATGCTGACTGGCTCCAGACCGTGAGAGCTTTCAGCATCCTGATGCCTGTCCCGTGCTCCCAGTGCAGATTCCTTGGGCAAGTGGGACCAGATGTTCCCTGTGAAGCCTCTGCTGCAGGCTGGGTTCCTGGTGCATGCAGGCGTGTCTCCACAGGGAATATCATCTCCTTTGGAGGCTGCAGGGTGGCCCCTTGAGTGCCAGTCCTATCTTTGCCAAGCACTGTGTTATCTCCAAGCCTCCAAATCCCTTTTGGGACCTTCAGAAGAAGGCTGCAAGCTGTTTACCTGCAGTGTGGATCCAGGGATGTCTGGAGGGGTGGGAGGAGCAGCACAGAACAGTGGGCAGTGCTAGTGGGAGGGAAAAGGGGCTAATCACTGCCCTTAAGAACATGCTGCCTGTGTTATATTCAGCTTCTCTTCCTCAGAACTCGGAAACACTTTGGATGGTGGTTGGGAGACGATGAGGGAGATTTCTCTCTGCCTACAGGAACACACACACTGAGAACACTCAGGATCCCAGTTCTGTGAAATAACCTTCTCTTCCTCAGCGGTTTGTGATAGTGGAGCAGAGTCCAGCCAGGGAGGCATCCGAGGTGGCATTTAGGGAATCCCTCTGGCTAAGCCAGCTAAGGAGTCTGGAGCACTCTGCAGTCCTGTGCTGGACTGCCCAGCACCACTCCTGCCCTTGCCTGGGTCACTGGAGGGAAAGGAGGGCAGGTATTTTGGGAACTCTTGAAGGAAGTGAAAGCAGAGTCTGAGTCAAGTTCCTCTTGAAAGTCTGTGAAGCCACTGAACTTCAGAGCAAGGTTTCTGCTCTGCACCAGGCTCAGTGCCTGGGCAGAAGTTTCTAAGTCATGTGTGAGTCTTTTTCTGATCCTAAAAGTGCAAAAATATTTCAGTGAAAGCAGAAGTTCTATTTGTGGATGTTCAGGTCAGCTTAGGTTGGAAATTCAAAGTACTGATCTGACGAGCAGCCCTTTAACTCTGCACAGCTGCAGCTTAGGGGGGTTACAAAGGTCCTTCTGCAGACAATCCCTGTGCCAGGCCCTGAACTGAGCCTTGGCCCTAAAAACTTTGCTGTGGGTTGGAGCAAACCTCTTACCTACCTTGTCTGTGGTTTTGTGTGTTATAAACTCTGGTCTTGTGCTGTGTGCACTTAACAGCCATGTGTGCTTGCACTCTGCCCAAGAGACTCCCAGACTTCAGCTGTTCCCCGGACGTGCTGTGTTGCTTTTCCCCTGACACGTGTCAGGAAAAAGAATAAATATTGGCTTTACAGTGTTTATAGCCACACTTTCCCTCCAGTACAAAAGGTTCCTTCAGCTTTAGCTGCTCTGTTTTCTCAGCATTCCCTCCAGAGGGGAACTGCAGGGAGCAGGGCACCTCTCCTGCCACTCACTTTCGGCCAAGACAATTCCGTCACCTCATCCATAACCCTCTGTCCTTATCTGTAACTCTTTGCTTGTGTCCATAACCCTCTGTTCTCCTTGTGTTTTGGTTTGTGGGTGCCAGCTGGTGTCAGGTGCCCCAAGGATGGGCAATGCCTGACATTTCACCCGCTGTGCTCCATGTAAATGGTGCAGTGGGACGGAGCAGGGGCGAAATGCGATTTCATAGCTTATCTCCAGGTATGGCTGTGTGTTCTTTTAAGTCTTTTATCCTAAGTGGTGAAGCTGGTGTAACCATGGGAGTCTGTGGGATTATTTTGTCAGCAAGGGAGCTCATGGAACTGAATTTTGCCGTGCAGTGACAGTGGGCAGCATGTCTGGGTGTCACAAAGCTGTCCCTTTAGCCGAGGCAGCTCTGAATAATCTAACCCTGAACAATTTTGCAGAGAAATGCCCAAGTATTTTATCTGACTCAAGGAAGATCCCACTGGTATTGTTGGGCTGAGCTGTCTGTGGTGTCTTTGGGGCAACTACATCTAAGAGGAGCTCAGTGGCTACAGGCTGTGCTCTGTTTGGATTTGTGTTTTGGGAGCAAAAAGCTGGTGTGATTTGAGCAAAATAGCGGGGCCTTTGAGGATTGATGAAGGGTCAGGTTTTAATTTTGCATTTTAACAAAGAGATTCTCCCTCTGGCTCAGCGATGGGGGCAGAGCAGCAGCTGATGGTAGAAATGGAGATGGCTTTGCCCAGGAAGCTGCTCCTGTGGTTCCTGGGATAGGCTGTGACCTGGGAGCTGTGTGCTCCTGGGCTTGATGAACAGCAGCTAGTAAAGGTGAGCTCGTAGGGGCTGGGGTAGGGAGGTGGGTGCTCAACCACAGCATTTCCTGCACCCATGGCCTTACCCTGTGTCTGTGAGCATTGCCAACAGGAGCTGGGAAACTTCCCATGGGAGCTGAGTGTCCAAGCGGTCAGTGAGAGGAGCCTTGTCCTCTCCAGGGCCCAGGCTCCAGCACACAGGTGCTGGTGGGAGCCAGGGACATCCAACTACTCCCTGCACACACAAAGCTCCTGGGAAGGAGGACTTGAAGTCTCGGGAGTGTTGAGTGGTGAGATGCAGCAGGGCAGCCCCTTTATCCTCATCTCCCTGGCCAGGCACAGAGGACTGAGGGAGGATAGCGGGCTCAGGGGTGCAGCAGCAGGTCCTGGCTGAGCTTCTGGGAGCAGGGCCAGGGCTGGGGGCTCAGCACCGGGACAGAGGGCTCGGCACTGGAGTGGAGGGCTGGGGGCAGAGGGGTCAGTGCTGGTGCAGAGGCCTCGGGCTTGACGCTGGGGTGGAGGGGTCGGGGCAGGGTTGAAGGGCTCAGGGAGAGGCCTCAGTGCCAGGTTGGAGGGGTTGGTGTAGGGTCAATGGGCTCGTGGCAGAAGGCTCCGTGCCGGGGTGGAGGGCTCGGGGCAGAGGGCTCGGGGCAGAGGGCTCGGTGCCAGGGCAGAGGGCTCGGTGCCGGGGCAGAGGGCTCGGGGCAGAGGGCTCGGTGCCGGGGCAGAGGGCTCGGGGCAGAGGGCTCGGTGCCGGGGTGGAGGGCTCGGGGCAGAGGGCTCGGTGCCGGGCACGAAGCCGCCTTCCCGCTATTGTTCCCGGCGCTCCCACTGCGGCCATCAGTGCGGCACGAGGCCGGTGCCGGCGGCAGCAGCGCCCCGGGCCGAGGATGCCGCTCCCGGCCGAGGAAGGGGCCGTGGCCGCGGCCCCCCGGTCCCGCCGCCCGCTCCATTTTCTGTCTCGCCCGTCACGGAGACGCTCAGATGGCAAAGCCGTGCTCGGCGGCCCTGGGAGGGAGGTGGAGTCTGCCCGTCCTCCGCCCGCCCTCCCTCCATTGTCAGCGGCGGCGGCGGCGGCGGCACCTGCTCGGGCCGCCGGCGGCCGGGATGCTCCTGCCCTTCCCGGCGGAGCGGGGACGCTGCCGCAGTGCCGGGGCCGCGGCCGCAGCTCGCAGCCGGAGGGAGGAGATGCTGCTTGTGCCTGCCCGGCCCCGCTGCCGCCTCGGGAAATGAACATGAGTCTGCCAGGCCGCGTCTCCTGCTCCATGCTCAACTGCTTTGTAAGTGCTGCTTTTTATTCCCCTTCTCTCCTCCGTGGAAGCGGGGCCGGACGCCAGCTGCGCTCTCCAGCTCACATGCCGGTGGAGGCATCCTCTGGATCTGCCCAGGGAGAAGGGCGATCCCCTTCTCCTCGCTCCCACACGCCGCCGGAGGACACCGCGGCCCGTCCCTGCTGCCCCGGCCGGGCCCAAGGGCACCGCCGCGGGCCGAGCCCCGCCAGGCCCCGGTCACTGTGCTGGGCCCCGCAGGCTCCGCGCCTTGCCTGGAGCTGCAGAATTACCGTGCGAGAGCAGCCGACCCCCGGGAGCTGCACACCCCTCCCTGGCTGCGGGTGTGCGGGACCCTCCGCTGCTGCCGCTGTGCTGAGAGCGGCTACTTCGCTCGGCGCCTTTTAGACACTCAGGGAGAGGGGGTTTCCTGCAGACCCACCCTCAGCCCCCCAGGGCACTCCTGGCCAAATGGGCTCCGAGGGCTTCAGGAGGCTTGTGACGAGAGCAGGGTGGTGACCCCCGCCCTGCCGGTACCCGGGATGGGGCCGTGGCAGGAGGGGATGCTCAGCCTCTGCTCGCCCTGTGCTGCAGGCGAGGAGGGACTCAAGGACACCCAGGCGGGTGGAGAGCTCGGGCTGCCCTGTTCCAGTTCCTGCTGCTCCCTGGGATTTCTCTGCGAACTGCGAAGTGACGATGGGAGAGCATCTCTGCTCCCTGGCTGCCGCACCGGCGCTCGGGCACACACCTTCCCTTTGTGCTCTCCTGGGCTGGTGCCTCAGCTCGGAGCGAGCCACTGGCAGGAGGGGCCCCGAGCCCCCCGCGGTCTCCAGTAAGCATCGGCTGCTGCTGGAGCAGGTGCTGTGACCTGTGTCCCTCACAGCATGGTGACAGGGGCAGTGCCTTTGCCTCCAGCTGGGGCTCATGCTGAGTTTTGGGAAGGCTCTAAGAGCATGGTACATGTGTGCAGGTTCCTTGTTTATGGGGTGGGAGGGGTCTGGCTGCCCCTGTCTGAGGTCCAGGGATCGCCTCAGGCCAGGCTGTTCCCGTGGGCGCTGAGGCATCAGCTCCTGTCAGTAACACAAGAGGATTCAGCAGCATTTTAAATATTCCTGAGCCAGAAGGATTGGGATCTCCTTTCTTCAGGTTGAAATTGGGATTCTGGCTTGGGTGACATATCCAGAAAGATACGTAATTTTAAAATATTACTCAGTGCTTACAGAACACAGTGTTTCTTGGTAAATGCTAGAGCCTAGAGCTAGAGAGCAAGCAGCATTCTGAAGAAAACATTCCAGCACCAAATACATGTGGAATTAGCACCATCCTGGACTCCCAGCAGTGAGCATCTGCGGCTGAGTGTCCAGGTGCCACTCCTTCGGACAGCAGCTCGGTGATGTGACAGGGCCTGGGTGAGGGCTGGTGAAAATTGGCACCAAGAGTTCACGCCAGAGCTCGAGGAGCATTGGGACAATGCGCTGAGACACATGGTGGGATTTGGGGTGTCCTGTGCAGGACCAGGAGTGGGACTTGATGATCCTTATCCGTTCCAGCTCGGGATACTCTGATTGTATGAGTGAATGAAGATTCCCATGTTCCAAACTGAGACGTACACTCCACTTGTCAAAGGATGGCATGTGCAGGTTCCATGTGACCTCTCAGACCTTCCTGAAGCCTCTGTGGGTTTTCTGGGGTGTCCATCTGAGCAGGCTGGACATGTCCAGCTGCCCTGGGCTCGGTGCTGGCACCAGTCAATAGTGCCTGTTGTGAATTGGGTGCACTGGGGTGCAGCTGCAGGGTTACGCTTCACAGTTGTATTTTCTCCTCCAAAAGACTGAGGCTCTTCCTAGATTTCTTTGGTCTGGGAGTGAGAACTCCCAGAAGAAAGCAGTCCTTAAGAGGAGGAAGAGTAGGCTGACACTGGACTGTAGATGGAAACCCTCTGGGTCATGGTGTGTCTGCTCTGGTGCCGTGGAGCAGGTAACGGGAACAGCTGACGTGACAAGTTACTGTCACATCAGTCCCCTGTGGCCAAGGTGTGTCTGCTTGGCTTTCCAAACACCGCTCAGCTGGAAGAGGCGGGACTTGGAGGCTTCAGCATTTCACTCTGCTGTGGGCACTCTGCAACAGCCAGAGGAACTGCTGGGGTCTGGAGGCAGAACAGGCATTTCCATGCACAGGTATCCCCAAGCTCCTGGGGTGCCAAAAGTATCCAGCAGCTTAAATGTTTGGCTTTCACAGCACGTGCTGGCTGAGGCTGTCTGACTGTGTGCTCTGTTTGCTGTACAGGGTGAGGAAGGCCCTCCCAGTTTGGAGTACATCCAGGCCAAGGACTTGTTCCCCCCGAAGGAGCTCATAAAGGAGGAGGAGTCACTGCAGGTAAGGAAGTAAACACACCCAAACAGCTCTGGGATGTGGCAGGCTGGGCTCTGCAGAGCAGCTCTCCAGCCCAGCACGTCCTGGAGGCCATGGGCTGGGACACATTCGGAGCACCAGGGAGATTCCCCGGGACAGGGGAATGTGGGGCCGTGCTCTGCAGCCGTGGCGTGCGGCTGCACTGCCCGCTCTCCCCCGTACACGTTGCTCCTGGCGTTTCCTGCTGCACGGCAGCTGGAAGAAGGAACCTCCATATGGTGCCAGCCTCCCGCTGCAGAAAGCCCTGGGAAGAGCCCCGGGGGCTGTTGCTGCTGTACAGCAAGGGCAGCATTCCCTCCTGGGGATTGGTGCTTCCTTTAACATCATCCAGTGGTCATCATCCTCCTCCTGGGGCTGGAGCCAGGCTCACCTCGTTCTTGCTGCTGCTGCAGTGTTTGAGTTTGTTCTGAGACTGTCACTGCCTTGGCAAATGGTGCTGGGGAAAACAAGGGCTGAGAGCTGTTGGCTCGAAGGAACAGCCACAGGCTGGGGACTTGTGCGGGGCCAGGGCTGCAGGGCTGTGGCTTTGGGGGGTGAAGCTGCTGAAGCGACTCTGAGCCGAGGCTCCTGGAGAAGAGCAGGCTCTGCCTTAGTTTGCTGTGTGGAGAAGTAAAGTTCAACCCTCCCAAGGGTAATTTGCCTTCAGTAAATCGTTAATTTGTTGTAAAGCAGAGTGTTCAAGGCCAGGTTGGACGGGGCTTGGAGCAACCTGGCCTAGTGGAAGGTGTCTCTGCCCATGGCAGGGGTGGAACTGGATGAGCTTGGGTTGGGATGTCACTCCCAGCCCAAACCATTCCAGGATCCTGCGACTCTAGAAGGATGCCATCAGTTGATAACAAGCTGTATTCAGGCCCCTGCTGGTTTATTCCAGGATTTCCCTCCGTCGGTTCTTGCAGCCTTACCAGCCCCTTTCTGTTCTGTCTCCCTTCTGTTGCTGTGTGAAAGAGCCACGTAAGCAGGAGAAACACATGCCAGATAAAAACAGCTCTGGGCAAGCATGCAGAAATCAACTGCAGAAATAAAGAGAGGATATTATCTTAGGCAAATAATTAATATTTTTCAAGAGTGTTCGGACATATGCCAGTCTGAGGTGGTTATTTTTGTACAGAGAAAGGAGAAGTTGTTAGTACGGTTGTCACTTGAAGTCTGAAATCCAGGAAATTCAGGTTTTTATATCCAAGCCATAGAAACAACTTCAAAATAAAGAGAAGGTGGTCTGACTTGTACTAATTACAGTGTAATGAATTGTGTCATCAGCTGCCCTGTCTGGCAGGTTTCAGCTCTGGCTGAAATGATAAATCGTCGTGACATTTTTTGCATAATTGGTTACCGACATCACCTGGTGTAGGTGGCATACAGAGAACAGGAGGAGCCTGATTAGCTAAGGACAAAGGGGCCTGGTGAATTTTTGGCTGTTCTGCCTTCTTTTTTTTAATATAAGAAAAGTCAAACTTGACTGTCTGCCAGGATCCTGTGTTTTAAAAATAACTATGGCATGTCCAGACTGATGGGGAAAAACAGACACTTGATTATCTAGATATGAAAAAAAAATTGAATACAGGTAACTTTAATGAAGCTTTCTTGCAGTTTAATCAGGACAAGCTTCCTCAGTCATATAAATAACTATACATAGAGAATCCCTGAGAGCTTTGTTAGCAGAAAGTGGGCACATCTTCGATTCATTTGCTTACCTGCATGGTACTGCTGAGTCTCACAGTGCTGCTGAGGGACCCCCATGTTTAAATGGCACAGCAGGACCACGTAGGTGACACTGCCCTGGGGCAGAGCTTCTGATCAATCACAGAATCCCAGAATCACTGAGGTTGGAAAAGACCCCCAAGACCATCAAGTCCAACCTGTGGCTGATCCCCACATTGTCACCCAGCCCAGAGCACTGAGTGCCACATCCAGTTGTTCCTTGGACACCTCCAGGGATGGGGACTCCAAGCCTCCCTGGGCAGCCCCTTCCAGTGCTTCCCCGTGGTGTTGGGCTCTTTCAGGAGCTGTGCAGAGCACTCCCCATCTTCTCTCTGAGCTGTCCTGCAGTCGTGTCCCTCTCCATGCCTCTTGTGCCAGGGCTGGTTTCCCCTCTCCGAAGAGCAGGGACTGTCAGTCCCTGTCCCCAGGCCAGCCCTCGCTGCCAGGTGTGCGTGGCACACACGTGATCCTGATCCTTCAGGAGGTGCTCGCTGGCTCCGGAGGCGTCCTTGGGAAGAGCTGCGTGTGTGGGGCTGGGCACTGGGTGCCCGTGCTGCCCGTGCTGCTCTCAGGGCACGAGGAGCGCGTGGCTAGGAACGGTTCCTTGGGAGATGCACTGCGGAGGCGATGGGACAGTGGCTCTGGGAGTTCCAGTGCACAAAGCAGCTGTGTGACCTGACCTGGTGCTGTCTCCCTTCCAGGTGCCATTCACTGTGTTGCAGGGCGAGGGGGTGGAGTACCTGGGCCATGCCAACGACGCCGTGATCGCCATCTCCAACTACCGCCTGCACATCAAATTCAAGGACTCTGTGATCAATGTGAGTCTGGCTCTGCCTGCACCGTCACCTCTCGCGGGGTCTCAGGGCAGGGAGGGGTGGGAACACCCTGTTCCTGGGGGCTGTGGCACAGGAAGGTGCCTTGGAGGATGTCAGGCCTGGGCGTGCAGTTGCTGTTTGCTGCTGTATTTAGGTGTGAGGATGGGGTTTTCCTTTGGATAGTAATTAGGTTTTTCCTTTGCTGTTTTCTTTAAATTCAAGCATTAACCTTGGTGGTTTTAAGGCTGTTGAGGTCTCTTGCAGGCCAGTTTTAATGAGACTTCTCACCAACGCAGAGTCAAGCAGTGGGAGCCCGAGGCTTTCTCTCACTGCCTTGACTTGCCATCTCTTCCTGCAGCTGTTGTTTGGCTCAGTTACCTGTGCTTGGCTGGATGTGATTGAGTCAGGAACTGGCCCCAAGTGGGAAATTACTGAGGGAGAGAACAGAAATCAGAATAGTAGTCATGGAAGGAGCTCTGTGCTGACTCATGGAGCTCCCCAACCCTGGGAGTGGGTTTGTAGTTCACAGAAGCAGCTCGTGACTGGTGGAGCTGTGCTGGAGCGTGAGGAGCCTGCGGGCACGGCTGCTGGGGCTGCTCTGGCCTGTGGCGTGCCTTGTCATGCCCTACATCTGTCCCTCCCTCGCAGGTGCCTTTGAGGATGATGGAAAGTGTGGAGTGTCGGGATATGTTCCAGCTTCACATCGTCTGCAAGGACTCCAAAGTGATCAGGTATCTGGTTTATTGCTGTGCTGCAGCTGCTGCAGGCTGTGACCAGCTCCGGGGGCTCCCTCTGTGCTGCCGTTGGAACTGAGCTGTCCACAGTCAGGGTTCTAAGGCTTGGGGGCCGTGTTCCTTTTCCTGGCTCAGTCCTGGCTGGATGAACGTCCCTGCTGAGGGTGGTTTGCCTTTGGGTTTGCAGGTGCCATTTCTCCACCTTCAAGCAGTGCCAGGAGTGGCTGAAGAGGCTGACTCGAGCCATCGCCCGCCCCACCAAGCCCGAGGACCTCTTTGCGTTCGCCTACCACGCCTGGTGCCTGGGGGTGTGTGTGGATGAGGAGGATCAACATGCACATCTCTGCCGTCCCGGTGAGCTCCTGGCCTGGCCCTTCCTGCTCCTCTGGCCAGCAGCACTGCACTGCAACTGAGTTCTTGTTCATAAACCCTGTCCGGTTTCAAATTCGCCTTGCTGGGTCATCCTGAGCCTGGCCTAGAGATCCAGCTGATGGCCAGATGCTGCTGGATAGGAAGCACAGTGAAAGGAATTAGTTATAAACACAACAAAAAATTTTCTGAACCAGCAGCACAGAAGCAGCTCTTCCCTTTCTCCTTGTGAGAAAATATCCCATAATTAGTTCCCTCATCACGGTGATGGAGACATCAGGCAGTCCTGTCCTGGAGTGGCAAACAGCATCAGTTTTGATACAGCCTAATTAATGTGAGCCCACCTGCATCTCTTCTCCAACACCCAGAAATGCTGTGACATTCCCAGGATCAGGTCTGTGGAGAGCTCTGGCTCATCCTTACACAGGCACAAATCAAATCTTTTGAGTCTGTGAAGAGAAAACCAGAGCTATGCTGGTGCCCTCGTGTGGACTGGGAGTTTCCCTTCCCTGGGAATACGAAGTTCACTTGCAGTTTCTTTGTCTTATCCATGATGAAGCTGTTTAAAAAAGCAATTAAAATGAGTGAGAAACCTGGCTTTAGACTGAAAAATGTGCTGATCCTCGAGGAGAGCAGCAGTAGCCTGAATAGAATGTCCAAAGACAGGCTGGGTAGAGGGATGGAGTTCCATAGTACAGCTATTCCAGGAGAAGCTGATAGGGGAAAGGTCAGCTCTGTGTCCTCACCATGCCCCAAACCCCAGCAGTCAGAGATATTTGCTGTGTTTCCTTTAGGGCAAGTATTATTCTCTAGTATAAATAAACTCACCTGTGCAAGTTGTTGCTGCAGGATATGACTGAGGCAAAGTGCTTTGCAGTATTTATTTATTTATTAACAAGATTTGACACTGGAGCAACAAAGGCATCCAGAATTTGTGAGGCAAGGCAAAACCATGAGAGAGGAAACCCTGAGTCAGCGTCTGAGAGCAGTCTGGAGGAAGGAACTGCCTGGGGTGGGTGCTCAGTGCTCTTTGCCATGGGGTTCCGACATCCACTATGGAAGCTGTCTCTGCCAGAAGGGCAGAAGTGGATTAAATTAACCCCCACACCCCAGCTTGACATGGAGAGGCTGTTTCTGTGCCCTGAGAAAACAAGCAGACGAACCCCTGTGAGGGACAAGTCTTTCTGGCTTCTGAAGCACAGTCCCTGCTGCCATCCAGCTGCCCTGGAGTTTCTCCTTGCCAAAAAGATGCTCCGAGGGCTGGAGCCCCTCTGCTCTGGAGCCAGGCTGGGAGAGCTGGGGATGTTCACCTGGAGAAGAGAAGGCTCCAGGGAGACTTTAGAGCCCCTTCCAGGGTCTAAAGGAGCTTACAAAAAAGAGGGAGAGACTTTTCCTACGGGTGGATAGTGACAGGACAACGGGGAGCAGTGCTAAAGTGACAGAGGGCAGGGTTAGATGGGATGTTAGCATAAATTCTTAAATCAGGGGATGGAGAGGCCCTGGCACAGGGTGCCCAGAGAAGCTCTGGCTGCCCCTGGATCCCTGGCAGTGTCCAAAGCCAGGCTGGACAGGGCTTGGAGCAGCCTGGGACAGTGGAAGGTGTCCCTGCCCAGGGCAGGGGTGAAATGGGATGAGCTTTAAGGTCCCTTCTGACCCAAACCTTTCTGTGGTTTTGTGACTCTCTCCAGCCTGTGACAGTTGCTGTGAAGCTCCACAAACATGCTCAGGTTTCCTCAGTGCTGTCAGTAACCCCCTGTGCTCTGCTCCTCAGGGGACCACGTGAGGTTCCGGTTCGAGATGGAGCTGGTGAGGATGGGCTTCGACCTGCAGAACGTCTGGCGCGTCTCTGACATCAACAACAACTACAAGTGAGTGTTTCATCACCTGGCTCTCCCCACTCTCTTGCCTTACCTTTCCCTTGGTAATCCTCGTGCAGAGCAGTGGGTGAGTCAGACTCCAGCTAATCCTCCTTCCTGGCCTTGACAACCCCTACACAGAGCAGCAGATGAGCCAGATCCCTTTTCTTTCCTCCTTTCACGTCGTGGGATTGGAGAGGGAATACAGCTCAAACATCAGAGCTAGCAGGAATTGTAAATGCTGACTCAGGTAGTTTATAATGTGGTAGTTTATAATTCCTCATGGAAGACATTTGGGAGTCTGGAGGTCCATCCATTGTGGGTTTGTCTTTCTGGTCAGTCCTTCTCTCTAAAATGCTCCGTTTGACACAACCACCACAGTTTCCATACACTCAGGCTCTCTTCAGCTCTGTGAGGAGCTGGGGGTGAGCCAGTGGAGAGCTGTGAGGATGCTCAGGAGTCTGGGAATGCGTGAGGCTCGATCAGTCAGAGCAGGAGGAGCTAAAGGGTGATCTGCCTCCAGCTGCTGGCAAGGCATTCACAAAGGGACAGAGTAAAACTCCTGGCAGTGGCACATGACAGAACAAGAGGTGACGGCCCCAAAGTGCAGCTTGGGAGGTTCACAATAGGGAAGGGAAAAGAGCATTCCCTGGGAACATGGTGGTGTGCTGGGCACATCCCCAGCAGGGGGGTTCTCCATCATTGTGGTGTCACATTTCAGGTGAGCCAGTGTTGGAGGTGGTCCCTGTGAGCAGGGCGTTGGAGTGGAGATCTCTACAAGGTTTTCCCATTATCACAGTGGGAGAGACCTTTTCCCACCAGTTGGTGTTTCCAGCCTGTCTTCTATTCCTGCAGGAGCACAGGACTCCTGGAGAAGGGCAGCTGCACTGTTTGCAGCAGGTGACATTAAGCCAAGGGGGTTTTAAACTTTGATGGACACACTCACTTGTGCATTCCCTATAATCCTGTTCTTGAAACCACTGGTATCCCTCAGCCTTTCCTCTCTGTCCCAGCCAGTCCAGGCATCCCCATCACCTATGGATTGGACAGTTCCAGGTCACTGGTTTCCTGTGGAGACCATGAGAAACCTCAGACGCACCGGACTGGGGAAATCCCAGTTTTGGAGCTTGCTGCCTGTTCTCTCTTCCTGAAGAATCCAGGCCACAAGCTCTAAATCTGGGGGGTGGTTTCCATTTTCCCTCTGCCCTACTGACCACGTCATTGCTTTGGGACTGTTCACATGACTTTGCTGGCATTTACACAGCTTCTCCAAGGATGCCAAATACAAGTTGTTCTGAACTGCTCAGTTTTGGAGCGCACAGCCTGTGGGTCCCTGCCCCAGGTAGAGTCTCTGCATGTCGGGCTTTCTTCCCTGCTGGATCTTGGGGTGTGGTTCCCTCTGACCATTGACCATCTGTGCTTTGCTTCCTGGCCAGTAATCCACAGTCATTAGCCACCTTCTCTGAAGACAAGTGTTTGATTTCCAACCAAACCAGGGACGAAAGGACTTAAAACAAACCTCAGCCAGCTGGGTGTGGGCCTGGCTTTGCTTCCCTCCACCTGCCGAGTTCCTCCCTGGGGATCCTCGCAGGTCCCAGCTTCCTGCAGACATCCCGGGATCTCAGGGGTGGTGTAATTGCCTTGTGCAACTCAAACCAGTTCTCTCTTGCTGCTGGAGGAGTGCGGCTTTAAATCCTGCCTTGGCTTTTGATCATAACCACCTGCCTCTATTCACAGGGATCAGGTTACTTTTTAACTGTTTATAGTCCTTTTATCTTTTATTTCCCTGCATTGGCAAAACAGTGTTGTTAAAGACAGGATACTCCGAGGTAATGGCTTTGTTCCTTGTCTTTCAAGTCTGTTCCGAGATGTCCTTATCTGGGAACTATTATCTTCTTCCTGGCGACAGCCATCATAAAATGAGAGCAATACAAGCTTATAATAACCACTCCTTCAGTCTTGATAAAAGTATACAGTGATAATAAAATTATTACACGGTCTCTCCCTGGCTCTCACATCTTCAGGGATCTTATACCCAGGGAAATGGGATCACTCCAGCATTCCCCATCTGGTGCACACAGGCTGTCCGAGGTAGGAGTTGTTTCATATCAGCCTTGGTGCTGGTGGGTTTGGTACATGTGTAGTTCCTTCAAAAAAAGGAAAAAAAAAACACTTTTCCTTCAATGTTGATGCTTATTTTCAGGTTTCATCTTTTTACGCTTGTGGTTTTATTTAACTTTGAGTTTATGAGGAAAAAGTTGCCTGGAGTTCTGTTACTGCTTTAGCCAGATGGTGTTTCCTACTGGTTTCTGGGACTGCTCTTAATTCAAATTTTGTCTTTTTTACGCTTCTCTATAAATTTTAATACTATCCATACCACTGGAAAGTGGTAATTAGTGTCCTTGCTTGGATTTGCCACAGGAACATGTGGACAGTGAGTCTGTGGGGACTGTTAGTGGTACACGTGTTTGCCTTCTGTGAAGGAAGAGCTTGGACAAGGCTCTTGGGGACAGGACGGGATTGTTGGGGTGTCCTGTGCAGGGCCAGGAGCTGGACTCGATCCTCGTGGGTCCCTTCCAAATCAGGATATTCCATGATTCCATGATCTCTCTCATTGTTATCTTTGTGGGAAGAAGGTTCTCCATCGATCCTTGTTCACAGGTGCTGGTTCCTGTGTCTGTGGTGTTCCAGCCACCCTTTCCTGCCTCACAGTTCAAGGCTGTTTCCCTTGGTGGTCTGGCTCAGCCTGGTCCCAGGGCTCTCCAGGCCACCCCACTGCAGGTGGTTCCTTTTAGGGCTCCCTTTGTGGTGAAAAATGATCGTTGAGGTTCTGAACTATTTCTTATCTTCTCAAGAGCAGCTGTTTCCTGAGAGGAGCATCCTTCAACTCTGTGAGGAGACAACTGTTGAAAAACACAGGCACACAAAAAATCTCAAAAAAAAAACCTTCTGAAAATCCAAATCTGCCCTTTCTGCTAGTTCACTGATGTTTCAGGTAGCTCTCACACATGAGGGGTGACCTCCCTCCCAAAAGCCGTGTTGACTCTTCCCAAGTGCACTGAACTTGCCCTTTTTTTGTTGTTGCTGTTGTGGGAGCCTTATCCCCTCTGGAAACATTGTTGAATCTACTGAGTGATGAATGCTGTAACAAAGGGATTTTTCAGTTATTCTACTTTGGAGCAGCTTAGGCCCAAAGGAAGAGTCAGAGACTTCTGTATAATTTTGCTGGTAGCACC
The DNA here is from genome assembly GCA_013397775.1 of Eulacestoma nigropectus. Taxonomy (NCBI): domain Eukaryota; kingdom Metazoa; phylum Chordata; class Aves; order Passeriformes; genus Eulacestoma; species Eulacestoma nigropectus. The sequence continues at coordinate 137,893 of VZTE01002029.1, read as the reverse complement.
AAGAAACACCTGGATGTGTCTGAAAATGTCACCTTTGGTTCAGACACTTGTGTGTTCTGTGTGGAAGCAACACAAGTCTCCCATGGGAATTTCTGCCCTCGCAGCCTTTCTGCATCTCTTCCAGCTGCTGTGGATGTCATTCCTGTCACTGGAGGGGTTGGTAGTGTAGCCTCAAGCCTGTCCTGTTTCTCTTTAGGCCTGGGATTTGATCCGTGCGCATTCTGGTGGATGCTGCTCACTCTGAGCATCACAGTTTTACCTCCACCTTTCCCTGGAAGTTGCCCACACTTTGTTCACAAGCTCAGCCTATTTCGGCCTTCCTACAAAGCTTGTACTCTGAAATTTAGGGTGCCACAAATATTTTTTCTTGTATCAGTTTATAAGATACTGTTAGGCCAACAGAGTTACTTATCTTGTCTCTTTGTCTTGACCTCATTGCCTGTGTCTATGCACCCTGCTTGAATTTGGCTTAACTTCTTAAAGATGTCCTGTTTCCTACCGGAATTTTATTGATTTCTATCTTACTGTTTTCCTAAGGTTACAGAGTTTTAGTGATTTAACTCTTGGAAGATACAATCCTGAGCCTCTCCTGGACTACCTTTCCCCAGTTTGTACTTTAAGACATCACCTGTGTTTCATCTGAGGTGCCAGGGAACTGTTTGCACTTTAGTTCATGTATAGACTCAGCTATTCCAGAAGTTCCTCCAGACCTGAACAGGTGCTAACCCTCTCCCACATTCCTGCATCCTCCGTCACACTTCACTGCTTCTCTAATTTCCTGACCACCTTTACTAATGGAATCTGAGGCATTTCAGAGATGTCCAAGCCCAGACATCCTACCACAGACAACCTGGTCTTCACCTTCTTAACTGACAGCTTTAATTTTGCTTCCTGAATTCCTCATCCTCACCCAGTTGTTTTTATCCCTTAGCCACCCTTGCTTTCTGCCTGGGGCTCTCGGAGGAGCTGTCTGGACACTGAAGTGCCATTTTCTCATCGTGGCAGGCAGTTCTTCACTAGCACCATAAACTAATACTGGATTGTGCCTGTTGCCATCAGCTGGAATAGCCTGGGCTCAGAAACACCAGACCACCCTCTGGAGCTTACTGGCTGCATCCTTTCACCCCCCTCACTTTGCTCCCCATCTGCCCTGAAACATTCCTGCTAAATGATGTGGGATAGCCTTGAGCCAGAGCTGCTCTTTGATGTTCACGTACCCACCTGTGCCTGCCTGGGCTGTGGGGGCTCAGCTGGTCCTGCTCCCAGCACTGCTGTGCCTGAGCCTGCCCTCGGCCTGTGCTGGGAGCAGCAGGGGCAGGGGAGGAGCTGCAGGAGCCAGAGAGCCCCCCCTGCACTCCTGGAATTTTGTGTGTGCTTCCTACAATCCCAAAATGGTTTGGGTTGGAAGGGACCTTAAAGCCCATCCCATTCCACCCCCTGCCACGGGCAGGGACACCTTCCACCATCCCAGGCTGCTCCAAGCCCCTCCAGCCTGGCCTTGGACACTGCCAGGGATCCAGGGGCAGCCACAGCTCCTCTGGGCACCCTGTGCCAGGGCCTCCCACCCTCACAGGAACAATTCCTTCCCCATATCCCATCTATCCCTGCCCTCTGTCAGTGCTCTCTGCTGTCAGTGTTCTCCTCTCACTGCTGGTACATGTTCAGATATCTGTAAGAATTTGATTTCTGGCACCCCACCAAACAAGATATGATTTAGATCTCATTCCTGTCACTTTATTTGCATACCCCCAGTCCCCACTGCTAAATTTCTGGGCAGATTTGTGTCTTCCTCACTGAACAATGTGTCGAGTTGAGAGTGGTACCCGAGTTCTGCAGGGCAGAATGGGGCAGGCCATTTTTTACCAGAAGCTCTGTATGTACCTGCTACAAGAAAACAAAAATTCCACGTAAATTATTGACTGTTCCCCTAAACCCTCATGAATTCTTAAATCCAGAGGTTGTTCCAAAGGCATCCTGGGAAGTACTAGGATACTTAGTATGAGCCCAGAGGTGAGGCCTAAGGTGAAAGGAGGTTGTCTTCTCTCAGCTCATTCCTGACAGCACTTTTTGGGTCACTTGTTGAGGCTGCACTGAGACAGATAGGAGGAGGAAGAGCCAAAGTCCTGCATGTTGAGTTTGGGGAAATGTGAGCTGCTCTGGGACAGATTTTTGATTGCTCAGTCCTCATCTTGCCTTTCGTGCTTTCTCTTCGCCAGGCTTTGTTCCAGTTACCCCCAGAAGCTGCTGGTCCCTGTCTGGATCACTGACAAGGAGCTGGAGAATGTGGCTTCGTTCAGGTCATGGAAGAGGATCCCTGTGGTGGTGTACAGGTAAATACAAACCCAAATTCCCTCCCCCAAACCCATGACAGTCCTGCAGGGGCTGTGGGACAGGGATGGCAGGAGAGCTGTTCATCCTTTTGCCTCCTGCCTGCAAATGTGGTGCTCCCAGGGCTCCTTCTCCCAGCAGTGTCTGCAGCAGAGTGTTTTCCAGAAGAGAGAAGCAGTGTTCCAGAACTGTCCTTACCTGCTTTCAGTTAGATTTGAAGGTGTGGGTGACTTTCCTCCTACGGGAGATGTTGCAAGATGAGGTCAAATTAAAGTTCTCTGAGTTTCAAAATCTTTCCACACATTGGTCCTTGTCTGGCTGCTACTTTGAAAAGAAATCTGAGCCAAGAGGAGCCTGCTGGGTACCCTGTGCTCAGCAGGGTGTGCAGGCCTGGACAGACCTGGGAATGCCCAAATCTGCAGCTTCTCACAAGGGGCAGTGGAGGGGCAGCTCTGATCTCTGCTCTCTGTGACCAGGGACAGGACCTAAGGGGACAGCTGGAGCTGTGTCAGGGGAGGCTTAGGTTGGATTTTAGGAAAAGGTTCTTCCCCCAGAGGGTGCTGGGCACTGCCCAGGCTCCCCAGGGAATGGGCACGGCCCCGAGGCTGCCAGAGCTCCAGGAGCGTTTGGGCAGCGCTGCCAGGGATGCCCAGGGTGGGGTTGTTGGGGGGTCTGTGCAGGGCCAGGAGCTGGGCTGATGATCCTTGTGGGTCCCTTCCAATTTAGGATAATCTATAATTCTATGAAATATTCCCTGACCAGCCTTCCAGAAATAATCTAGAGGGGGATGCAGGAGGCCAGGCAGCCAATGGAGCAGGGCTCTGCAGAGTAGGGGCTGGTTCCTCATTAAATGTGTCTCCCGGGAGACTGATGTGTTTGAAACCAGCGGGAGGCTGATGGAAGGGGGCACCCAGGCAGCTGTGCTGTTGTAAAATGTGCATTATGGTTTGTAGCCTTAGACTCTGTGTTAGCAGTTACCAAACCCAAATACAAAAAAAACTTAAAATATCAGAGCTGTATTGGAAAATACAAAAGTCAGGAGGCAAAACCAGTGAATTTACAGGTACCTTAACTCTGCATCTTCACATTTCATGGCTTGCTGTTGGGTGTAGCAAAACACTGTGTGTTCCTTCTAGAACTCAGTTCTGCAGCAGAGTGGGAATGAGCACAGCTTATCGGATGGAGCCTTTCCCTCCTTGTAGCCAACTCAGCTAAGAAGTTAATTGTATTTGTGATTCCTTTTGCTAAAAGTGGCCTGGTGCTGGAGCCTGTCCCACTGTGCCTCCCCACCCGAGGGCAAAACCATGTCTTTTTCCTACTCCAGCAATTATTTTGTTCCTTGCTTTATATCTCTGTAATGGTACCCAGTAATTTACGAGCTGAATGCAACCCTTTGCAGCCTGGGATCAGATTAGAAGACGCTGACAAGTGATGTTACAAGATGGGGCAAGTGCTTGCCCATGTGTCTCTGATTTTCATGCACTTTTTTTAGCCTTTGTCCTCAAGATTGACATCTTTGGGGCAAGAGGGTCCTTGAGGGTTGTGGCTGCTTCTGCAGTGCCTTGTGCTGTGGGGAACTGAAAAGCCTCACACTCAGCTCCTCCTCCTCACTTGGAGTTCAGGAGAGAGTGGATGGGTGCCTGCATCCCAGGGACTCCGTTTGATAGACCTCAGAGCTTTTGGATAAGGCTGATCTCACTGGGTCACAGTCAGAGCTGTAAAACATGACACCAAAGGTACCACATTATCAGATTTCTTTAAAAAAGTATAATTTAGCTATTAAGCAAAGCAGAAATTCAGGTCTCTGTCTCAGGTCTCAGTGGAGATGCACAGGAGAGATGCAGGAGCCTCCAGGCACAATCCACTTCTAAAACAAGGCAAAGGATGCAATCAATTATTTAGCTGAGTACAGAGGCAGACGGGCACAGCCTGGCAGTTCTGGCTCTGTCTGCTCAGCCACCTTGAGGAGACCTTGGGGCTGTGGCAGTGGGAATGCTGCTCCCGCCGCTCGGCATCACCTGCAGGGGAGCAGCGGGGGACAGCGGACACTGCTCCAGCCCCACGGCTGAGTGCTCGCTCCCGGGCTCTCACATCGTGCCACAGTGAGACGGGAGTTTATCCCAAACATTTGGGAAATGGAAGCACTTATAAGCACACACATCTCAGTTGGGAACCTTTAGGCTTGGCTCAGTAAACCCTCTCCAAGCTCTTTCTTGTGCTTTAAGCCAAGCTCCTTGACTTACAAGTGCTCATCCGTGTCCAGGAAATAACAGAGAGGAGACTTGGGAGATCACAGAGTCACGGAATGGTTTGGGTTGGAAGGGACCTTGAGAATTGTCTACTTCTAACCCCCCTGCTACCTTCCACTAAACCAGATATTAATAAATCCATTGTGGAGGATTGTTGGGGTTAAATGGCATGTGCTGACAGTATCAGATGTGCTCTAGCCTTGGGCTCAGAAGGAATCTGTGAGGAAAAACTCAACTGATAAACTACAGAGGCACCTCATATTGCAGCTTCAGATCATGAAAGGGTCTCGAGTCATTAAAACTAAACTGGGGATCCCTAAAGAATAATTTGCTCCACGTAAGTTAAAACACTCTGGCACTTTCTGCCATTCCAGTTTCAAGAAAGGAACCTTTTCCTTTGAGGAAAACCTCCCCAAAACTTCCAGGTAAGAAAAGGCCTTAAATGGTTCCTGTGCTCGTGCCTGGGACATGTGCAAGGAAGGCAGAGTCAGGCTCTGGTGCTCCCCTGCCTTGGGAAGCTCCTGGCAAGCTCAGCTGTGGTTTTGATTCCTCTTCTGGCACCTGCTGTACTTCTGCTTGCTGGTGGCTTCACACTCATTGGTGCTGCCACATTTCCTCGTTCACTGGCAGGTCACCGTGTCCCTTGAAGGTCCCCAGCAGTTGTTCAGTGCCCAGGGGTTTGTGTTACCAAGAGTTTTGTGAGTTCAGCGTGACCCTGGCGACACCGGCGGCTTTGCACGGAGCGGCTGCCGTGCCCCACACCCTGTCCTGCCCCCCAAGCTGCCTGCTGGGAGCAGTCCCTGGCAGAGCACCTGCCTTTCCCAAAAACGTGCTCAGGCGCTGTCTGGGAAAGTGCTGCTTGGCACAGGCCAGGAGCTGTGGGTGGCTCACAAACAGGCTTGGATGATCACAGGCTGGTGCTTAAGTCCACACCTTGGATCTGTTTCATTTACTACTATAAACAAAGCCTTTGCTGCTCTCTGTGTTATCCATCCTTGAGTGATCCTGAAGGCAGGAATAGATCTCCTGGGAGTGACTGCTCTGCAAGTCACCTTGCAAAACAGAGCAGCACTGAAAGTAAAAGGTCCCCACGGTGTTTTGACTTGGCCAAACATGAACATTATTTCTTTGGAAGGCTTCAGTTTAAAGTCTTCATTGTTACTGTCTGTGAGATGCCATTAAGGAAGCTACATAAACTGCCAGAGAGCAGGGTGAGATGGGATATTGGGAAGGAATTGTTCCCTGGGAGGGTGGTGGGACCCTGGCACAGGGTGCCCAGAGAAGCTGTGGCTGCCCCTGGATCCCTGGCAGTGTCCAAGGCCAGGTTGGACGGGGCTTGGAGCAGCCTGGGACAGTGGAAGGTGTCCCTGCCCATGGCAGGGAGTGGAAGGAGATGGGCTTTAAGGTTCCTTCCGACCCAAACCATTCCTTGGTTCTGTGATCTGCAGAGAAATGCTGCAGGAAGGGTGGTGGGATGGTTGAGCATGGTTAGTGTGTGGGTCTGGTTCAGGGCTGTCCAGTTCCTTTTCCCATCTCCAAGAAGGACCAGGCACCAGGAGCAGCACCTCAGGGAAATGTAACAAATGGGATAGGGATGCAGGTGCTCTTTCCTGGTGCATCTTTGGAGCATGTGCTGTCTTAGATTTCCTACACCCGTTTGGGAGAATGGGTGACTGTGTCTCAGGGTCACTTGGTGAACCTGCCACTGAGTGTTTTGGAACTAGTTAGTAGTTCCACATTGCACTGTGGCAGTGAGTCGACTCTTTGTTTTGTTTGTTGTCCAAGAAATACTTGTGTTTCTGAAACATGTGGCATGACCATTCCAGTGCTTGCTTGTGTCTGTGCCACCCATCTCTGGAGCTTGGTTGGACTGCAGCATGATCCTTTTTGAGTCAGATTGTTGGGGAGTTTGTGTCATTTTAGGATGGTTAAGATGTGAAGCTGTAATATTTTCTGTCTTACTCCTTTCCCAATAACTGTTAGCACATCCTTAATCTTCATGCTTCTCTTGAGCACAGAGCTGAGGCTTTTGAGAGCTCCCCAGTGACTTCAAAGCCTTTGGGATGTGGCTGCTGATCTGCACCAAACTGCTCCATGTCACAGCTGAGGTTATGTTTTGATCATCTGTAAATACTCTTCAATTACTAATACTGAATTTCACACTCTCTGGGTCATTCTCTATCACCAGAAGCTTTGTCACCTCACAGTCCCTTCCCTCTCCAGGCCAGTTGGGAATGACTTGACCAGTGTGTTCATGTGAGAAATGCACTGATTCCTGCTTCAGGCCTCCTGCCAGGTGGCAGTGAGCACAGCCAGGGTAGGGTTCACATTTAGGGGTTGTTGATAAACACCAGCTCAGGCCTCCACCCAGAAACTCCCTGGTCTGATGCTGAGTGAGCTCATCTTCCCAACTTACAGGTGATAAGTGAAATGGTTTAACAACGGGTCTGTAATTTAAGGGAGGAAAAAAAGAAAGAGAAGGAGAGAACAGAACAGCATTAAAATCAAGTGGAAGGTATCCCTGCCCATGGCAGCGGGGTGGAACAAGATGATCTTCAATGTCTCTTCCAACCCAAACCATTCCGTGATTCTATGAAATAACTGTTACTTTCCCAAAATACAACCATAATGATTTAAAGTTCTTCTCTCTGGTTTAATATATAAATACTGACCTATCTATATGCAATAATATTTATTTTATGTATATATATTTATAGGTTACAGGATATATTTATATATATAAATAGAAGTCAGAGGTTGGACTTCGGGATCTTGAAGCTCTTTTCCAACCTAAATGATTCTATATTATTGTAAATAAAAATAGGAGGCTGGTTTAGCCTCTGTGTCAGTGCTGTAGTGGTGAAAAACGGTTATTTGAGATTCCCTGCCCTGTTTCACTGCTCGATGAGAGAGTCAGTGCTGTAGATAGAGCAGTGCTCCAGCAGATAGAGCAGTTGCAGCCAGGAGTAGCTCGGGTGCTGGCTGCGCACAGGGAGCGTGTCCCGGGCCACCCCGCGCTCTGCAGGGGCTCCACGAGGCTCTGTCCCCGCAGACACGTGCGCAACGGGGCGGTGATCGCGCGCTGCAGCCAGCCCGAGATCAGCTGGTGGGGCTGGCGGAACGCCGACGACGAGTACCTGGTGACATCCATTGCCAAAGCCTGTGCCTTGAACCCCGGAGCGAGGGCGTCGGGCCCCGCGCCGCACGCCGGGAGCAGCGACGGCAGCGAGCCCTGCGACGCCGACTTCGGTGAGACCTCCTGAACGGGGGAGTTCCTCGGTGCTCCCAACACCACAGAGTGGCTGCCAGGGCTGTCCCAGGGCAGGGTTCCACCCCAGTGTCCAGCTGGAGAAGCTGGGCCCCATCGTGCCGTGACGGTGGCGTGTGGGTGGCTCTCTGGACTTGCTCACGGTGGCTCTGTGGTGAAGGGAGGGAGGTGCCAGGAGCTCAGTCCCTGTGTGTCCCTGCAGACTCATCCCTGACGGCGTGTTCGGGCGTGGAGAACACGGGAACCCCTCAGAAGCTGCTGATCCTCGATGCCAGGTCCTACACGGCAGCTGTGGCCAACAGGGCCAAGGGAGGCGGCTGCGAATGCGAAGGTACCAAGGGCCAAGAACGTCCCAGAGCATCTTCCTCTTGGGCCTGGCAGTGGGTCCTAGGGCACAGCTGGGGGTCGGGTCAGCATTTTGGTACTTGGTCTCTGGGAGCGTGTTCCTACACAGGGATCTGGATGGGCTGGATCAGCAGGCCAAGGCCAATTGGGTGAGGTTCAATAAGGCCAAGTGCTGGGTCCTGCATTTGGGTCACAACAGCCCCGTTGGAACACTCCAGGCTGGGGCAGAGTGGCTGGAAAGCTGCCCAGTGGGAAAGGACCTGGGGGTGCTGGTTGGCAGCAGCTGATCATGGGCCTGGGTGTGCCCAGGTGAGCAAGAGGTCAGTGACACCTGAGCTGTACCTGCAATAGTGTGGTCACAGGGCAGTGACTGTCCTCCTTATCTGGCCACTGCTGAGGCATCTCCAATCCTGGGATCAGTTTTGTGCCCCTCAGGACAAGAAAGACCATGAGGAGGGAATGGAGCTGGGGAAGGGGCTGGAGCCCCAGGAGCGGCTGAGGGAGCTGGGGGAGCTCAGCCTGGAGAAAAGGAGGCTCAGGAGGGACCTTCTGTCTCCCCACAACTCCCTGACAGGAGGGGGCAGCCAGGTGGGGTTTGGTTCTGCTCACAGGGAACAAGGCACAGGATGAATGGAAATGGCCTCAAGCTGTGCCAGGGGAGGTTTAGGTTGGATATTGGGGAAAATTTCTTCGTGAAAGCGTTGTCCAGCCCTGGCACAGCTGCCCAGGGCAGTGGTGGAGTCCCCACCCCTGGAGGGGTTTAACAGCTCTGTGGACGTGGCACTTGGGGACATGGGGCAGTGGTGGCCTTGCCAGTGCTGGGAGATGGTTGGACTCAATGACCTTGGAGGTTTTTCCCAACCTTAGTAACTCCACGAGCACCAGGAGTGGTGTGTGCGGGGCGGCTGCACTGGGGTGTGGAGGCAGTTGCTGCAGTAGCAGCAGAGTTGCATTTGATGACCCTTGTGGGTCCCTTCCAACTCAGAATGTTCTGTAGCTCCTGTAGCTCTCTCTGAATGTTCCTGTCTCTCGTGTCAGAGTATTACCCCAACTGTGAAGTCGTGTTCATGGGCATGGCCAACATCCACTCCATCCGGAACAGCTTCCAGTATCTGCGTGCTGTCTGCAGTCAGGTGCCAGACCCCAGCAAGTAAGTGACCTTCTCTGGCTGAGTTTGATGCCATATCTGCCAGTGACCAGGGGGAGTTTCACTCCTTTTTCCTTTTTTTATCTCAGGTTTCTACCTGAGAAAATGGAGGGATAGGAAAGTGCTCATAGTGCTTGAATGCTGCTAATTTTGATCCATTAATCCAGAAGGGATTGTGGCACTGTCTCAGTGCCACTTGGTTGTGTGTGTCCTGTGGGGGTTTCTAAAATGTGGCTGTATTTGAGAAAAATTAAATTTGGAGTCGGATTCTTTGCCCTTCTTTCCAGGCTGCCTGGCTCCTCTGGGACATGTTTTAGAAAAGACTGATTTTCACTGAGGACTCCAAGAAAACTGAAGTTAAAATGTTGGTTTTTTTTTTTCTTCAGTGGAGAGCTAAACAACCATTTTCTTGCTTTTTCCCCCCCTTCCAGCTGGCTTTCAGCCCTGGAGAGCACCAAGTGGCTGCAGCACCTGTCTGTCATGCTGAAGGCAGCAGTGCTGGTCTCCAGTGCCGTCGACAGAGAAGGGCGTCCAGTGCTGGTTCACTGCTCCGACGGCTGGGACAGGACTCCACAGATTGTGGCGCTGGCAAAGATTCTCCTGGACCCTTACTACAGGACCATGGAGGTAGGACTGTGCTCTGCTGCAATTCATGTCTATTCAAGGGCAGCTTTTGTCTCGGAATCCCTGCGGAATGGAGCAGGATTGCATTTGGGAATAAGCTTAGTGGTGTTTCCGAGCTGCTGTGGTGGGTGTTGAGTTTTCCCTCTTCTCTTCCTGCCTGGTTTGGGTGAACTGTTCCTCACTCCTCTGCGCAGCCTGGGGAAGTACTGTGGGAAATACCATCTTGTGCTCAAAGCTCAGCTGCTTCCCTACTCTGAGTCCTCTGAGCTGGTTACTGCATGGACATAACAACTGTTAGTTTGTGTCTGGAAACCTCCAACACTGGTGAGCTTTGCTCCCAAACCAGGCACTGCTGCCCTCAGTAAAGTCTCTGCAGTTGTTTTTTTCTTTTATTCACAGGGCTTCCAGGTACTCGTTGAATCGGACTGGCTGGATTTTGGTCACAAGTTTGGGGATCGCTGTGGACACCAGGAAAAGGTGGAAGACCAGAACGAGCAGTGCCCAGTTTTTCTCCAGTGGCTGGATGCTGTTCATCAGCTTCTGAAGCAATTTCCCTGCCTCTTTGAATTTAACGAAGCTTTTCTGGTAAGAAATACATGTGCAAACATGCCTTTATGCCAGATGTGAGCAGAGACAGAGGGGAGGTCATGATGTTTTACAGTATCAGAGTTGAAAGAAAAGAGGTCTGCAGAACCTGGGAGATTGTGATGTGATCACAGAATCCCAGAATGGTTTGGGTTGGAAAGGAACTTAAAGCCCATCTTGTTCCATCCATCCCCTGCCATGGGCAGGGACACCTTCCACTACCCCAGACTGCTCTGTCCAACCTGGCCTTGGACACTTCCAGGGATGGGACAGCCACAGCTACTCTGGGCACCCTGTGCCAGGGCCTCCCCACCCTCACAGGGAACAATTTCTCCCTAACATCTCATCTAAATCTGTTTTCTTTTAGTTTAAAACTGTTGTCCCATGAAGGGGTGGTGAAGAGTTTATATTCTCTGATTTTTCTGAATCCCTTCTCCAGTCCCTTTCCAGCCCAGGGAATTCAGATGCCAGCAGCAACACTGGTTTGATTTGCATATCTCAGAGCTGTATGGGTCTGAGACATTTGAAAAAAAATAAAATAGGAAAAAAATTGATCTCTGTCTTGCCAAAAAATGCAGGAGAAGGGTTCTAGAGGGTCATTTGGTTCTAGAGGGATGGGTTTGGTATCAGTTGAGTGTTGCTTTCCCTTCAATTTAAGTGATCCCTGTCCTGCCCAGTGTAGAAGCAGTGAGGTCACCCAGGGCAGGCAGTGCATAAGCCATCCCAGAGGAGGGGGAGACGTGTCCTGTAGGCAGGAGCCCCCTTTTCCCCATGGCTCTGAGAGTTGCTCCCCCTCCTCGCCACAGGTGAAGCTGGTGCAGCACACGTATTCCTGCCTCTACGGAACCTTCCTGGGGAACAGCCCCTGCGAGCGGGAGATGCACAACATCTACAAGCGCACGTGCTCCGTGTGGTCCCTGCTGCGGGCTGGCAACAAGAACTTCCACAACCTGCTCTATATGCCCGGATCCGAGCAGGTCAGTGGAGCTCCTGGCCCAGCTTTCCAGGCTTTGCCCCTGGCAGGCGCTGGGGAGGGGCTGGAGGGGTTTCCCTGGCGTTCGGCTCTGACGCGGGCGGTGTCGCAGGTGCTGCATCCCGTGTGCCACGTGCGCGCCCTGCACCTCTGGACAGCCGTGTACCTCCCGGCCTCCTCGCCGCATCCTCTGGGACAGGAGGACATGGACATCTACATGCCCCCCGGATCTCAGAGCCAGGACTTCAGTGGCAGGTGTTTGGACAGGTAGGAGCTTAGAACTTCAGGCTCAGGGTGTTGCCTACCCACAGATAGGTAGTGAGTAGTAGTCCTGCCCTTCCTGTAGTTTCTTGTAGTTTCCCTGTTGTTACCTACCTTGTGGGAGCAAGAGCTCCGTAGCGTTGTCCCAGCCACTCGGAGAAGGGAGTTGAGGTCCCCGCTGCACCTCCAAGGCAGGAGGCCACACTGTGGTGGGTGTGCATTTCAGCTCCTGCAGCTGCACTACTCCTCTCCACCCACCCCAGGAGCTGTAATGGAGAATATTTCCCTGCCCTCATCTCAGTTTTGACTGAAACCAGGGAAGTTTCGGGGGGGTTATTGTGAGATTTGCTTTGCTTTTGGGTTCTAGATTACCAAAGACAAGATCTATGGATGACCTGCTCTCAGCCTGTGACTCCAGCAGCCCTCTGACCCGCACATCCAGTGACCCCAACCTGAACAACCACTGTCAGGAGGTGCGGGTGGGCTTGGAAGCCCGGCATGCCAGCACTGAGGGGGCTGAAGGTGCTGCAGCGGCCACAGGAGAGGCACAGCCCATGGAGGAGAAGGAGGAGAACTGTCCCCTGCAAGGCAGCAGCCGTGCTGAGCACGAAGGGCCGAGCAGGCAGCTGGGCAGCCGGGCTGCTGTGCCAGCCAGCAGTGTCCCTGTGGAGGCAGAAAAGGGAAATGGAACACACACGGAGGAACTGGATGGCACAGGTCCAGCTCCAAATTCTTCCGGACAGGAAAACGGTGACAAGGTTTCCACCAGTTCTGGAAAGCATTTGGAAACCTGTCCCCAGGAACCTTTGAAGGCTGCTGGCACGGTGTCCAACGGAGGAGGCTGCCCCAAGAGAATCACCACACGCCAAGACATTCCCAGCCAGGAGTCCCTGTCACCAGGCACCCCTTCTCAGGCCATCCCAGACGCTGTCCCGGGCATCCCATGCCTGGATGCAGACAAGGGCAGAGGTGATGCTGGCCGGAGCGTGCCCTTCGAGGAGCCTGGCCGGCCAGGGAGGGTCCTGCTGGAGCAATGGCGCAAGCCCATTTCGCAGAGCCAAAGCAGCGAGTTCTCCTTCCTGGGGTCCAACTGGGACAGTTTTCAAGGCATGGTGACATCTCTCCCCAGTGGGGAGCCCGCACCCAGGCACCTCCTCTCCTATGGCTGCTGCAGCAAGAGGCTGAGCAGCAAACCCCTGCGGGCCCCGGGCCTGTGCCTCAGTGGCCCGTGGTCTGGCAGGGAAGGTGGGAAGCCCTCGGCCTGCGCTGGCCATGCGGGCACACATTTCGGGAAGCCCAGCCGTTCGTGGCTGCCCTGCTACCTGAAACAAGCCTCTGGGCCCAAGCACGTGCCGCCAAAATGTCCTTCTCCTGTGCCTCCTCTCTACCTGGACGACGACGGGCTCCCCTTCCCCACGGACGTGATCCAGCACCGGCTGCGGCAGATCGAGGCCAGCTACAAGCAGGAGGTGGAGCAGCTGCGCCGGCAGGTGCGGGAGCTGCAGCTGCGCCTGGACATTCGCCACTTCTGCACCCCTCCGGCCGAGCCCCCCATGGACTATGAGGATGACTTTGTGAGTACAGGCCGCTCACAGCCCACGCCGTCCCTGCACCCCCTCACACCTCCCGTTCCAACCCACAGCTCTCCATCCCTTTGGGAGGGGGTGGGAAAGATTGTTCTCTGTTCCCCACCCGTGTCCCCGTCCTGGCCATGTCCTCATCCACTCAGAGGTATCTCTGCTGCTCGGGGACCAAACTCCTACGCACTCACAGCAGCTTTGCCCCGTGTCTGGGGGCTCGGGAGCCACCCGGGTGCCCCTCATTAGCACAGAGTGTGCAGAGCAGGGAGTGCCCTGGAGAGTGTGCCCAGCAGCAGAGGGGATTGGTGACCTGGTCTCGTTTTGCAGACATGTCTGAAGGAATCAGATGGCAGTGACACAGAGGATTTCTGTTCTGACCACAGTGAGGACTGTTTGTCGGAAGCAAGCTGGGAGCCTGTGGATAAGAAGGAGACTGAGGTGCGTGTCCCATCATGGAGCTGGGATGCAGTGGGAGGGAATGTTTTTTGCAGCTGACCTGGGTGGGCACAGCAGCAGAGTGGTCTGGAAGTGAGGCAGTGAGCAGCCTCCCATGTCCTTGACACATCCTCTGCTGCTGCTGGCCTGGGTGGGGTAGGCTCACTGTGAGGTGTGGCCCAAAGCCACCCCAGCCTGCCCAGAGCTGTCACTGGGGGTTACAGACGGGAGCTGACTGGTGTCTGCCCTAGGTCACGCGGTGGGTCCCAGACCACATGGCCTCACACTGCTTCAACTGCGACTGTGAGTTCTGGCTGGCCAAACGGAGGCACCACTGCAGGTAAAAATGTCAGCGCTCTGGGCCCCTCCTCTCCTCAGCCTGGTGTCACAAAATGCCCCTTTACCAGGTCTGCTCCCTCCAGCTCCTAGGAGAAGGTTTTAGGTCTTTCCACTACATGCCAGGCCTCATCAGTTCCCTGCAGAGTTCCATTCTACATTGTTCTTGTTTCTGTTTTTCCGAGGCCTTTGATCCCTCTCCTGGACAGCAACGAGTCCCTGTCAGCGCTAGCAGTTTGCTTGCACTGCACACCACATTATAAGAAACAAGTTTACAGTCCTCAGTCAGGCTGGTGCTTTGCCCTGACCTGGACCCTTTGAGCTTGCTGAAGTTCTGCTGTGGTGGTCCCAGCTCTCTTCTCACTGGTTTTCTTGCTCCTTGACAGGAACTGTGGGAATGTGTTCTGTGCTAGCTGCTGCCATCTGAAGCTGCCCATCCCTGATCAACAGTTGTACGACCCTGTCCTCGTTTGTAACTCCTGTTATGACCATATCCAAGTGTCTCGTGCCAGGGAGCTCATGAGCCAACATATGAAGAAACCCATCGCCACAGCTTCCAGCTGAATGCCAGACAAGGGACCTGTCTAAGCCCAGCCTTTTCTCTTGTGGGTTTGAAGGGTGACTCTGCCTCCAGGGAAACTGTGAAGGCCTTTGGTGCAACACTTGAACACCAAGCTCGAATGCACTGTCTGCAGCAGCCTCGCTGCCGGGCTGGAGCAGAGGAGCTCAGATCAGAGAGTTTGCTGTGTCCCCACCCCAGTGCCGGTGGGCCCGTGTGTTGTAGCCCTGACGACCTAGGGCTGAGAGAGGATCACAGCCTCTTCCTTTTGTGGGCTGGAAAGCAACGTTTTCACAGCTCTTGCCTGTGCAAAGTCCCCCCAAAGCAATAGAAAGGCATGTTTAGAACCACCTCCCCCTCCAAAGGCAGGCTGCTGTATGAGAAGGAAGAGGGCAAGCTCTCGATGGTGCCGTGGGCGTTGGAAGGGCCTCAGCCTGGAGCAGATCTGTAGATTCTCTTTCCATGAGTGTGATTTGCGATCAGCTTGGTGAACAAGACTCATTAGCCATCACTAATTGATTTTCTTTCAGGCTCTGAAGAGAAGTTCATTCCAGCTGAAAAGGGCCAAGCAGATCGTGCCCGTTTTCAGGCTCCACTGGGATCGGTGTTGCACTGGACTTTGTCCCTGCCCCCAGCACCATGGGGAGATGGGAGATCGGCTTTTCACTTCTGCTCTGCCCATCTGCTTTGTCTGCGGTCGTGTCACAGCCTGGTGCTAACACAGGAATGGCACCCTGATCCTCTCCTGGCATGGAAACAGAACTCGTGTTCCTATGTTGCTCCTCCTCCCCTTTTCTGCCCTCAGCTCTCCACTTCCTACTGCTCTTTATCCTGAAAACTTGATACCTTGAGGGTATAGGCCATAATGTGTTGTTTTACCTCCTGGAATGTGCTGTCTGGTGTATGTGAGGGTTTCAGTCCAAATGCTGCTATATATTTCTGTGCACTTAATGTAACCCGAAGAAGGGAGACTGAAGCATCGATACCAAAACGGGGGTGGGGAAGGACACTGGCTGATGTAGACACTACGGTCTGTGCTTTTCACTTTAGGATGTACAGCCAAGCTGCAGTGATAACCATGACATGTGGCATCTGTTCAGTGGTGGAAACAATCTCTCTGACTTGCCCCAGTGCTACCCAAAATGCCTCTTGAATTTGACTTCTTTTTTTGTCTCCTGTACAGCGGTCAAAGTTCAGAGTTGCCAACCTGTAATTGCCTCTCTACTTCTCCTTTAAACTAGAGAGCAGGAATCCCAACTCATCCTAAGGACAAGAAAGTGGGTTTAGAGAGAAAGAAAGGTTTATAAAGTGGGCTTCAGTGGGCTTGTAATCCCTAGATCCCTCCAGGAGCATCCATCCTGCCTCCTCTGTAAGGCGTCTGCGGATACTAGTGAGGAAGAAGAGTTTGAAAGTGAGGCATTTCTTTGCAGAAATGTTGGTTTTCTGTCCAATATATTCTGCACCTCAGAACATGAGATGCTGAGACTCGGTATGTGGCAGGGAGGACCCGTGAGGACATTGGTCTGCTAACAAGGCAAAGGACTTGACACTGTTGGGATCTCCCAGATCCTGTGGTAATGGTTTGTCACCGCCGTTGGAAGGAATGAAATAAGGACCCTTTCCTGCACTTTGACTTGTCAGCCTCTGGTTTTGTAAATCCTGATGCGTGAGTGAAGCTCATCCTCTGAAGACCCTGTACTTACTTAGACTCTGCTTCTTTTCCATACTGGGAACAACCAACATGGCTCTGGGAAGAGAAGGCACCTTGCTTCAGATTCTCCCCTGCCTTGGACCTTGCAGTCATTGCCGGACATGGAAGAATGACCATTGGCCTGGCAGAAGAAACTGGATTGGCTCCTGTTCTGCATGTTTGGAATGACTGCAAGTGATGAGGAAGCCAGAAACCAGGTACTGCTGGCCCTCCCATTCAGGCCATTAGTCCAAACTGCTTTTAGCTCTTGTGAGTTTCAGCGTCACAATGTGCTGGCCAAAAACTTTCCAATCAGTTCGATGGCATTGTGACAAACAAAATGTGCTGTACAACTCAATACAGTCAAAATAAAATCTCTATATTAGTGCTGCTGGGTTTGGCCCCTTCTTTCCTCCATGGGGAGTTGTTCTGCTTGTCCAGGGGGTTTCAGGCTGCTGTTACTCACTACCTTTTCCCTTGATTAAGGTGTGTTAGGGATTAAATATCCCTTCTCACAATCAGAATCGCAGGTAGGGCACAGAACACCTCTGCCCTCTTCCAAACAAACCTGTAGGATGTCTTTCCCAGGATAACCAGGGCCTTCCAGCCTCTCCTGTAACGACTCCAGGAGAAGTTGTTTTCTTTCTAAGGAAGAACTGTTTGGCAGGATTCCCTGCTATGAGGAAAGGCTGAGAGAGTTGGGATTGTTCACCTGGAGAGGAGAAGGCTCCGGGGAGACCTCAGAGCCCCTCCCAGTGTCTAAAGGAGCTACAGGAGAGCTGAAGAGGGACTTGAGACAAGGGATGGAGGGACAGGACACAGGGAATGGCTTCCCACTGCTGGAGGGCAGGGATGGATGGGATCTTGGGAAGGAATTGTTCCCTGGGAGGGTGGGGAGGCCCTGGCACAGGGTGCCCAGAGAAGCTGTGGCTGCCCCTGGATCCCTGGCAGTGTCCCAGGCCAGGCTGGATGGGGCTTGGAGCAGCCTGGGATAGTGGAAGGTGTCCCTGCCCATGGTAGGGGGTGGTGGGACTGAATGAGCTTCAAGGTCCTTCCAAGCAAACCATTCTCTGATTCTGGGATCCCCTCACTCCTCACTGATGTTTTCCTAGCACGTGTTCCAGGTAGGTGTGTGGGTGGTTCCTCTGTGCAGGATGGTGGGTGGGACTGTTGTGCTTTGTCAGCTGGATGGTGCTGCAGGTCACTGACAGTTTGTGATGGAGCCAGAGAGAATCTCCTGGAAAGCCTGTCCTCAATTCAAAGATTCGGGAATCTTGAAATTGAGCAGAACCCTGGTTACTACTCCCACAGTTCGGCTCAGGTGTTCCTGTCAGACAGGTGATATCTAAAGGCCTCCTATTAGAAGTGTGGGGAACAGGACAGTGTCACATTGAAACATGAACCATTGTTCTCACAGTCACACAAGGTCAGCTCGGGAGGCTGTTTTTGCAGGAGACTGTAAAACTGAGATAAAGAAGGCATTTAAATGAGATTCTTTTTAGAAACCAGATAAATCGGTGAAATTATAGCCCTGCCAACATTTGAATACAGATTTGTGGTGTGAAATGGAATTGGTATTACCCAACTAACATGAGAACTATGAAGAGTTTAGAGGGGTAGCCTCTCTATGGAGTGTGCAGTTACTGCCTCAGTGAGGGAAGGGCTCGGCTTTGAGGAATTCCCTCAGGCAGCTGCTGACTCTCAGAAAGAATCCCTGACTGCTGACCCGAGGATGAGACTCCACTGACCCTCGGCAGGGCTCCAGCCCAGTCCAGTCCGATCCGTGGTCAAACGGTCACATGAACCGTGGCCGGCCGGGGTCTGAGCTGCTGCCCAGCACAGCCGCCACAGGTGTGACAGGATGGTGGCAGTGGGACTGCCCGTGGCAGGACACTGGCTGGAGGTGCTGGTCCCAGCTGTGCTGGGTGCTCTGCCACAGCAACACTGTTCAATGTTAGTCATGAACAACATTTTTACAAGAAAAGACCATTTATTTTTAACTTCCATCTTTAACAGTTCCGATGTCATCTGGAGAGGCAGAGGAAGGCTGACTGCTGGGACACAGGTGTGACCTGTTGGCTTCTTATCCCCAGCAGGGAAAACACCCCAGCAGAATTCCCCCATGCACAGTTAAAAGATAAATAATTATAAGTAATATTTATTAGATAACAAGCTGCTGGGACACTTGTGGCCAGTGTCACGTCAGCCTGGCCGCCACAGTGAGGGGCACTGAACGCTCCTGGTTATTAGACACAGAGGGAAGTGTTATCACTAAAGGAACATAAAGCCATCGTTGCCAACACGTTCAGCCTGAGGTAATCGGTATCTGCAGAAATGGGTCTGAACCCAGCACAAACAGGGACATCAAAGCCTTCCCCATCCGTGCACCAACTGCCAGGAATTCTTGGTGAATTAACAACCGGGGCTGCGTGTGATGTGCCACGCTATCTCAGCAGCCACTGAACAAAATAAACACACATTTTGGTGTAGTGAGAAGCCGGGTCAGGCTGGCGATGGTTGGGTTATTCAGGTGTGTTAATGGATAATGCTAAAATGGCTGGGGATGTGGAGGAAGAAGAGGAAGAGGAAGGTGATGTGTGGCCTTGTGAACGCTGCAAGTGCTGCGCAGGAGACAGTTCAAAGTGAGAGACACAGGCAGGAAGGATTTCCAAGCTTTCTGAGGTGTGTGAATGTCTGTCCAGTCCGTTTTCAGTGAGTGATAGTTCACACATTTCTCTCCCAAAATCTTGGGCTTCTGTGAAGGTGAACTTGGGGTGCTGCCATTTGTTTATGGGACGTCGGGTATCTCTGTGTCTCCTAAGCTAAAACAATTGTCCGTAGATGAAAGATGCTGCACACAGCCTCCAGTATGTTTAAAATTATGATAATTTGAAACAAAAAAAAAAGTTGCCCAAAGCAGTGCACAGCTTCAATCTCACCGAGCTTAGGCTGCTAATGCAGCTTTAGAATCACTGAATAATTAAGGTTGGAAAAACCCTTCTGAGATCACCGAGTTCAACCGTTCCCCAGCACTGCCAGGCCACCACTGCCCCATGTCCCCAAGTGCCACATCCACAGGGCTGCTAAACCCCTCCAGGGGTGGGGACTCCACCACTGCCCTGGGCAGCTGTGCCAGGGCTGGACAACCCTTTCAGTGAAGAAATTCCTGCTGCTGTCCACCCTGCCCCTCCCCTGGCCCAGCCTGAGGCTGTTCCCTCTCCTCCTGTCCCTGTTCCCTGGGAGCAGAGCCCGACCCCCCCCGCTGCCCCCTCCTGTCAGGGAGTTGTGCAGAGCCACAAGGTCCCCCCTGAGCCTCCTTTTCTCCAGGCTCAGCCCCTTTCCCAGCTCCCTCAGCCGCCCCTCATCGGACTTGAGCTCCCATTTCCTGCCTTTTTACCCCAGACCCTCCCTCAGGGCGTCACCCCCGCGCCTCACCCGGACACATCCCGTGGGAGCGACGTGGCGTGAGGGGGACGGCGGAGCTGGGGGGAGATT
>VZTE01002029.1:104683-117528 GCA_013397775.1 Eulacestoma nigropectus | reverse complement strand
TGGGGAGGCTGAGGGGGATGGCGGGGCTGGGGGAGCTGAGGGGGGAGGGTGACCTGCCCTGGTGGCTGCTCAGGTCACCCGGTGTAGGGAAAGGGTTCTCCATGAAGGTGGATGTGCTGCCAGTAAACGCGGGGAGGTGGTTCCCGGGTCAGACTGTCCATACCCTGCAGCTCCGTGTGCTGCTGCGACATCCCCGCCCTGCCTCCTGCAGCACCATCCACCTTTAGGACAGGTCAGGGTATCCCAATCCTTATTTTTGGTTACTGTTTCAGAGCAGGAAATTGCCATCTGATTCCTGTGGTGTTTCCTGTGGTATATGTGAGACTTCACCTGTAATACCAAGAAAACAAAACTAAGCATTTGAGAAGGCAAAAAACTCAACACCAAGCTAGGAAGAATTTAAGTTAAAGATTTGATACTAACATTGTTAAGACGCAGATGAGTCATTAGAGACTTCTTCAGTGCAGCCTGCTCTGACTGATGCACTGCAGGGCAGTGGTAGAGCGAATGCTAAGACATGGCCTTTTGATTTTTTTGGCCTCTGTTTCTATGGGGTGCAGTTTTAGGGAGCTTTGGTTCTCAGAGTCTCTCTCTCTTTCTAGAAAGAACAAGGCAAACATCGGGTTTCATACACAGTCGAGTTCTGACAGGCTGACAATTCCCTGTTCTGATGATTTAGGCATGGCTTTGCTGTAAATGTGAGGTAATTTAAGAGATAAAAGATATTTTTGTTTGCAAAGCATCAGTCTGTTCCAAATGTCTTGCAAAATGTAACTCTGTTAAACATCCAGGAACAATTCCTGTCAAGCAACTGTGCTTCCTAGCTTGGCATCCTGTGGTGTTTTGTTGATATGTTAAGACTAGACAATCATAATTTCCCTATCCAAAGGTAAAATATAAACAAAAGAATTCTGATGTCTGGTCATTCTCTGTTAATATATGGTAAAAATATTGATTAAAATAAAAATACTTATTTTCTGCTCTTCCTGAGCAGGAAATAATGGGTCCTAAATGTTAACTCTTAATAGATTTTCAGGGCCAAGTTGTATTTTTTTAGTGATTTTTAATGATTTAATGTGAACTTGCAGAATGATGACTGTAAATTTTCCATCTTGAGTTAGTTCCCATCATAGAATCATGGAATGGTTTGGGATGGAAGGAACTTTAAAGACCATCCAATTCCACCCTTCTGCCACGGGCAGGGACACCTTCCACTAGACCAGGTTGTTCCAAGCCATGTCCAACCTGGCCTGTCAGAGGACAGAAAGAGGTAAATGTGAGGTAGAGTGAGAATTGGGAACTCCAGGGTGAGAAAGCCTGGCTGCTGGATGAACTGTTTTGGTGTTAACTATCCTGAAATTTGTACTTGGCATGGCACATCTCTGTGGAAAAGGCACAAGTGCAGGTGTTACTGTAGGAATTCAGTAAGCCCAGGGATCCTGGGTGTTGCTGTCAGTGTCTGAACAAAGTCACCACGGCCTCTAATAGGAATCAGACTGTCACAGCTTAAGAGCTCATTTAATGACATAATCAGCAAGAGAGGAAACTAAGAGACAAATAAAGAGAATATCTACGAAATGAGAAAAGGGCAAAGTTTGGGATATTTTTTTCTTAACTGAACTAGTTAAGCTGACTGGAAAAAAAAGTTGACTTTGAATTTTTATTCTTGACAAAATGCCTTGTCAATAAAGTGCTTTCAAGGTCACCTGGAGGATTTGGACATTGCCCTTCCCCGAGCTGTCCGGGAGCTGCCAGCACTGGAGTTCTGTTAAAGCCTGGCTTTGTGATTTCCACAGGTTTTACCGTATTGTCAGGTTTAACACACAGGACTTTCTGAATGACTTTGCTTTGGTTTAGTGGCTCCTACAAATTGGGATTTTCAGCACATTTCTGAGCGCTGGTGACTTGTTCCTGAGGTTGGAGGAGAATGAGCACTGCACAGAGCTGGGCTGGCACTGCCCTCCTGCCACTGCAGCAGCACTGTGTGCTCAGGGGTGGGGACACAGCCTGGTTCTGGGCCAGCTGTACTGCAGCACAGGTGGTCCTTCTCCTCCAAAACTCTGGAGCCTCAGCTCCTCCTGCTGCCTTTCACTTGCCTGAGAAAGTACCCCCTGCAGCACTGCAGACTTAGGGCACTTTTATCACCTGGGCAGTTTCTTTCCCTGATTTTACATAACAGCCTCATCCCAGAGGCAGGAAGATTCCCAAACTTTTCCAGATAAAGGAGTTTCCACTCAAGCTGCTTCAGCAATGGGCTCAGTCCACTGCCGCTTCCGTTCCCCAACCCTGCACATCCTCAGTGCAGGACTCAGGTCCATCAGGTATGAAAAGAATTTCTGCACTTGCTTGTCAAAAAGAGAGTTAAAAGTGATAATTTACATATATTTCTGCAATGCTCTGTCGTGTGTATCTCTCAAGTGAGAATTGGATAGAAAGTAGAAAGTCTAAATGAAGAGAAACTTTTAAAGCCGAAAGACTCTCTGTTTGGTGTTCCTGTCCTTCCTCCAGATTTCGAGTGTTCCCTGGTGATTTCCAGACAGTCCCTGCTGAGGTTAAAGGGCGAGAAGAAAAACATTTGTCCACAACTAGTCACTGTTAGGCTAACATTCAGATATTTTTTTAATTAAGCAAAATTAGGGCAATAAAGAACTGATGACATGTTGAAAAGTTCTTGGTTGTGTTTTCCCAGGTTATGTTTTTGAAGGCAAAGATTAGTCAAAAATATTGTGTAGAATAGTTCATTCTGCTCATATTTTTTTTCTTGCCTAACTTCTTCATGTTGTATTTTTTAATGCATTGAAGAGCAGAAAGTACAAAAATCTTGACTTTTTCCTTTTGTCCAAAATGGTTCTGCTAAAATTTTCAGTCTCACTGAAATGTTTTTATTCTTCAGAAGAGAAGCTGAAGCAAGTTATTAGAAAAAAAATTCTTCCCTGTGAGGATGGTGAGGCCCTGGCATAGGGTGCCCAGAGAAGCTGTGGCTGTCCCTGGATCCCTGGAGGTGTCCAAGGCCAGGCTGGACGGGGCTTGGAGCAATCTGGGATAGTGGAAGGTGTCCCTGCCCATGGCAGGGGTGGGACTGGATGGGCTTTAAAGTCCCTTCCAACCCAAACCATTCTGGGATTCTGTGTATCCCTTAATCTCTCCACTCTCCTTTCTTCTCTACACTGTAACATACAGAATGTTGAAAGCTTATTTCTTCTTATGTCCACATAAAAATTTTGTCCCTTCATCTTAAGGGCACAGCACCAGGATTAGCTTATTTGCAATGTGATGCTTCATCTTCAAATATGTATTTCCTAAGTGAGGGGACTAATGAATATATTTTCAATCTCATTCTTGACTCTTTTCATGTCACTGTTGAAGTCCCATTAAATTAATTCAAAGTAGAACTTTGTCAAAAGGTTTCCTTTTATGTATATTCAAACTTCTTTGTTGACTTCAGCGACAAGAAGATTTCTCTGGATTTTTCACTGTGAGAGCAGTAAAGGAAAAGATGCCCACCTGGGTCTTTTAGACCATAATTATTTGAAGGATTTAGTTCTGTTTGCTTTCAACTATTGGCAAAACCTTTGCTAGAGGTAGGGCTGGATCAGAGAAATGCAATGAAGCTTTATTATCAGAAAATAACGAAAAAGCAGTCAAGGAGGCTGTGTGAGAAATGGGAGTTATTGGTGCCACCTGACCTTGCAAGTCCAGTCATGCCTTCAAATGCATCAGAGGCCGAGGGTTCTTTTACCCATGATCACCTTTACGGCGAGTGGTAACCTAAGAGCAGTCGTGTTGCTCTGAGTGTACACCCCCATTAAGATAAATAATTGTCTTTGTATGCAAGGCTCAAAATTCACATGGCCAAAAGGGGATTCTTAAAAAGCAGCTGAAAACATCTGTTTTAACACAGCGTGAAGAGCACCACATTTTCCCTTGAGAAAAGCAGAGTAGCTGCATTAGTAATGCACTTGTAAAACTCGTTGTAGGATTCATCTTGCCTAAGATTCATCTGAATGTGTAATAGGCAGTTGTATGTGCCTGGGCTTGTCCTCCAGATTGCACAGAGAGTCAGTGGAGAGAAACAGGCACCTCCCAGAGCTTGAGTCACTCAAACTTTCTTAGACGGATGCCTTTGGAAGACAATTAATTTCTTTCTGATGAGCCTATTAGTTCATCAAGTGTGCAGAGAGTCGACAGCTGCCAGACCTCTGGGGCTGTGGCAGGAAGGCATTAATCCCACCTGGCTGTTGAAGTGCAGACAACATTGTCTCTCCCATTTTCCCTTCTTGAAGAGACTTTCTTCATTTCAGTGAAGAGATAATTTTAATTTTCATCAGTCCTTCGGTTGGTAAAGGACCAGAGCTTGCAGATTTTGTATTCAGACCCCTTCCAAGTGTTCATTGATTGGGCAGGAACAGGCACAGCTGCATTCCCTAATTTCCTGCACAGCTTTGAGTTCTGGTGACCCCAGATGAGTAACTACCTCCCCTTAAGCATAACTTTTGGGCCTGACTGTATAAGTTCAAAGTGAAAGAATGATCTTAAGTTGCTTCCTTGGTATTTCCCAAGCAGCGTGTGCTCGAGTGGGATGGAAGGTGCTGGAGAGTGTCAGTCCCATGTCCTTTGGTCCAGCTGAGCTGGTGATAACCCCTTTTGATGCCTATTACTACCCACAATGCCTAGAAATGATCCAGGCATTCCTTCCCTTTCCAACAGATCTTTGGAGAAATGATGTAGCACATGCTACTTCAAGCTTGGAACAGATCTGATGCTGATTGTGTTGGATTTGCATTTATTTCATAGAACCATGAAAACATGGAATGGGTTGATTTGAAAGGGACCTTAAAGCTCATCTCATTCCAGCCCCTGCCATGGGCATGGACACCTTCCACTATCCCAGGTTGCCCCATGCCCTGTCCAACCTGGCCTTGGACACCTCCAGGGATGGGGCAGCCACAGCTTCTCTGGGCACCCTGTGCCAGGGCCTCATCACCCTCACAGCCAAGAATTCCCTCCTAATATCCCATCCATCCCTGCCCTCTGGCAGTGGGAAGCCATTACCCTGTGTCCTGTCACTCCAGGCTCTTGTACATAGTCTCTCCATCTTTCTTGTCAGCTCCTTCAGGCACTAGAAGGTCACAGTGAGGTCACCCCAAAGCCTTCTCTTCTCCAGGCTGAATAATACTAAATCTCCCAGACTTTCCTCACAGCAGAGCTGCTCCATCCCCCCGATCATCCTGGTGCCTCCTCTGGACTTGCTCCAACAGGTCCATGTCCTTCCTGTGCTGGGACCCCAGAGCTGGATTTCCGGGCTTTCTGCTTTCCTGAGCTTGCAGGTAGCCCTGGGACCTGTGAAAAGCCATCAGTACCAAAGGGAGCCCCTCCTGAGCGCGGACCCCACCAGGAAAAGTGCCCGGGGGTCTTGCTCAGCCCCATCATTGGACCACTGGAGTGGTGAGAGCTCTCCCCAAAAGTGCTGGGCTTAGTTCAGTGCTTGGCACCAGGCCATTCCCACCAGGCTGCTTGGATGTGGCAGCTCTGAAATGGAAGAGTAAGAGATTTTCCCAGTATTAACAGCCTCTGTGCCAGAGAATGGAACTGGATACAGTCACTGGTAAAGCTGCAGCCTTTGTGCCTCCAGCTAAAGTGATGATTGATTTGTTCTTTACTGAAACACTAAGACCCACAAACTAAATAGTCTCAAGAGGAAAGTGTCTGTAAGAATGGGGTGTTAGCTAGAATCCCCCAGCTTGATTTCACATGCTTATTTCTATCCAATTAATCCAATTTTTTCCAGTTTTAAGAAAGCAGGATTTAGTGAATGTCTGAATAATTCTCTAATGAGCAGATCTCTGCTTTGGAGGTAAGAACGCTGGCCTTGGTCAGACCAAACTCCCATCCCAAAGCTCACTGTTTCCTCTGACAGCAATGCCCAAGGAGGAGGCAGGAGCAGAGCAAGAAGGGACTGATGCATTTCCAAAATATTTCCAGCAGAGTGTATTTCTTCACTGAAAGAGTGGTCAGGCATTGGGAGGGGCTGCCCAGGGAGGTGCTGGAGTCTCCATCCCTGGAGGTGCCCAAGGAAGGCCTGGACATGGCACTC
This sequence comes from Eulacestoma nigropectus, assembly GCA_013397775.1. Taxonomy (NCBI): domain Eukaryota; kingdom Metazoa; phylum Chordata; class Aves; order Passeriformes; genus Eulacestoma; species Eulacestoma nigropectus. The sequence continues at coordinate 111,434 of VZTE01002029.1, read as the reverse complement.
AGTGCTCTGGGCTGGGGACAAGGTGGGGATTGGGCACAGGTTGGACTCGATGGTCTGGGAGGGCTTTCCCAATCCAAATGATTCTGTGCTTCCGTGTGGGCTGAGGGAATTAATAAACCATAACACAAGTTGTATTTGATAGCCCTTGGTGGATTTAATTTCCATGAATTTGTTTGTCCCAACCAATGCAGACAGTGGCATGTGCATGACTGTGCCAAGGACTTCACTGCGTGGCTGTTGTGCCCAGAGCCACCTTCTCCTGTCTCTTTTGAGCCTCCTGCATTAAATCTCCACTTGGCTCTGGTGTGATTAGGTCTCTATCCATATCCCTCTCACTGCTCACGATTTTAAATGCTTCTGTCTCAGTTCCTTCAGTTGCATTTTCTCTGGAATGGAGAGTCCTGCCCCACTTTGCTGTTCCTCCAGGAAAGTGTTCTGTCCACCATCCACATGCCTTCCCTGGTATGTTCTTGCTGAGATGCAGAGTCCATCCAGAGCTTCTGTGGGCCCAAGTACATCTCCTTTTTGACTCAAACCAAATTTATTTTAAAGCTGATCTGTCTTGTTTGGAAGAAGGAAGGGGCTGTGGTTTTTTTCATAAATGTTTAGTAAATATTGATTTATTCCATAAGATGCCATTCACCCCTGTTGCCTTAGTACTCAAAGGACGACATTGTTCCCTGTCAGCTATTTCATAAGAGCCAGTGAGAGAATGGGCTGTAGCTGGTAATTTCTCCTGGGTAGGACTGGATTAACCGTATCTTAGACAAAAGAGCTTAGAAACTTCTCTCCAATTAACAGGGCAGGACAAGAGCATGTGAGTGAAGTCTCCTGGGTCTGTTTGCTGACTCTTGATTCAATCTTGAAGTTTTGGAAATGAGTTGCCACCTTTCCCTTTGATACCTCTGCCCTCAGCAAAAGCTTCCTTCAGTGGTTTTAGCTTTTTACTTGTAGCTTTTTATAGCATATGATCTGGATTTGATGTCTTACACTTATTTCCTCTCCACAAGCACTTTTTCCCTTCAGGTCTTTCCTTTTCTTAGAAGATTGGGTTTTTCTGTAGTATCTGTTTGTTTTCCCATGGAGTCATTCCAACAAGCTACAAGAAATTTCTCCTTTGCCATTGCTCTCTCACTTTTGTTTTCACTGGAGCCCTTCAAAGGTATCTTTTGTGCAAACACACTTTGGAGCTTGCAGAGAGGTGCACAGATACCATTTAGGTTTTTTGGCAGTATCCAGAATTGTATTCTGTTCACAGGTCACAGAATGTTCTCAAAGATGCCCAGATTTCATCATAAAGCTGCTCAGAATTAGCTTTTGGGTAATGTGAGTCATTCCCACATCTGCTTCTTTGGAATGATGGTCATCAGCTCTTTCTGTATTGTTCAGCTCCCAGGTTTGTTGCTCCAAACAGCACAAAAATTCAGCAACCTCCTATTAAAAAGGGCAATAGGCAGAGATATTAAAAACCTTCTCAGTTATCGTAGCAAATTTCTTGTGTAAAATCCCATGTAAGTGCCAGGCATTGCAAGTTAATTATCTGAGCTGTTTGCCATCTCAAGTTATACTTGTTACATTTACTGATTATCAACATTGGACTAAATTTGATTTCATCAAGGATTTCTCTCTCACTCAGAACAATTGCAGATTATAAATACTGTCTGTCCTGCAAATAATGCCTTTGCTTTTAAATTATCTGTGTATCTCCAAATAATACCTGCAGAAAACTGCCTCATCTACAAAGCTGATTTTTAGAATAAAATCAGCATTTAATTTCACTGTGAAATTCACATTCCTATGTGAATCTACTTTCTGTGGCTTGCTGTGATGATAAAGTCAAGCAAATCAAAATGCTGATAGTAAAACACTGAAGACTGTGGTTATGGAGTTTCTACATGTGTGTAGATCAATTTCCCAATGTATATTTTTAACATTTATTAGAATATATATAAAATAAATACTATATATATACAATAAATATAATATATAACATCTATTAGAATAAATGTTTTTGAAGACAAATCAGTCTTCAAATCATTTGGGAGGTAAGAATACGTTTCTGGAATTTATTTTACTGTGTGATTCTTGAAATGTTTAATCAAAGTAAGCCATAGCACTACAAACTGAGCACAGATTCTGGGAGTCTGGTAGCTGTGTTTGGATCCTCGAGTCCCACCACAGGGTTGTTCAGCCCCCAACCCTCTCACTGGCTGTGCTGATTCTGCAGCTTCGCCTGCACGGCAGCAGCACCTTCCAGGGAAGTACAGGGAGCAGGGGAGAGCAGGGGAGACTGTAGGGGAGAACTGGAGGCTTAGGGACTTCTGGAATGAAGGCTATAAATTTGAAAATGGATCTGCTTGAGAAAGTGAAAGCATTGTGGGTTACAAATATCTATTTCAAAGAAGCCCTGAACATGAAACGAGTAGTTCTGTAATTCAAGTGAGGTTCCAGGGCAGCAGCATAGTGGGTGTCCTCATCAGTGCAGTGGTTTGTTCTTCAAAAGTTTTTTGCTTGACTTCACCAGAATTTATCTTAGTTAACGAGTCTGTGTTTATCTTTGAAGAATGTCCTTGCCTGGACAAAAAGAGATTCTTTAATATTATGAAAAGACTGGGAAATAGCTCCACTTTTTTTCCCAGACAGCTTTTTGCAGCCCTGAGTTTCACTTGATGAATGAGAAAAACTACGGTGACTTTTGGAATCGGCCCCACCTCCAAGATGCCTTATTAAAGAGAACTACAGGACTTACTCTAAATGCTTTATATCATTCCAGTGGAAAGTGCTCCTTACTTGGAGAACCTGGCTTATCAGATATCAAAAGATCTGAAGTAAAAATGCAAGGGCTTCCTTTTCTACTGCAGCATAATGCATATCCTTTTTTTCCCCCTCACAAAGGACAAGCAAAGCAAGTTATGCTTATGTGTGTTGAAAAAGGCTTGACCTACCCAAGCTTGATCATCCAGTTTCCTGCCTTGCAAATATCAACCTTTGTCTTTTATTCATGATTTTATTTTTTAAATATAACCTTATCCAAGTTTATCCAACCATATCCAACTTGGCCAGGTGATGGCTAGGATAACGTGTTGGTGTAAGGATGGGAATAGCCAACAGCCAGTCAGGCCATTGATATTCCAATATTTATTTTTCACCTGGCCCACCTTTGTCCTCTTACTTTCATCATGAGCTTCTTTTTCATCCAGGACTTAAGGCTCAGTCAGAGTGATGGGAGTCGCAATCACAAAATTTATCTCAGAATGGATGTTTGGAATAGAAAATTACTCCAAAGCTTTTGGTTTAGTCATGGCAGTCCCTGAAAAGGGCTGGCTGTCAGTGAAATCCCCATCTCCCCTTTCACCACTTTGGCTGAATTTGACCATTTTTCCTCTGGAGCTCAAGTGACCAGCAAACCATCAGTCTTTTGAGTCCTGACTTCTCCATCTTTTATCCCTTTTCATTGTTTCACTACTGCCTTAGTCCCATCCTTGTCTGTCCTAGCTAGAGAAACTAAAAGGATTTAAATTGCACTTCGGGCACTTTTCCCAGTTGGAAATGTATATGGGATCCTATATTGCATCCCAGAAGATGACCTGTGTTAGAGGTTCAAGCTGAGGTCCCTGAGAAGAGGCAGAAGTTCCAGTGTGGATGGGTTTATTGGTTTGGTTTTGGTAGGATGTGCTCATCCATCCCTGGACAGTTGAATTGGGAACCAGGATCTTACCTTAAATCCTGGCTGCTTAAGACAATAATCAACCAGTGGAGCAAAAGTGAAACACCTTGTTCATGGTTTAAAAAATACAACTGAAAAAAAAATTAAATGAAAGGAACAACGTTTAAACCCAGATCATAAAAATATAAAGGTGGCTTGCCTTTAATGGAAAGGCTTCGCTTAACTTCACCCCTGAACTTCTCCAATTCCAGTTTTCTCTTCCCCTCCCTTTCCCCACCCCCCACAGGTGATGGCTGTCTGCAGGCTGGCACATCTACAGCAGGACTTGACTCCATACATCCAGAGGAAGGGATCTCACCTCCTTCAGGGTATTTCCTTCAGGGGCTCTGGTGTTGCTGCTGCTGAGAGACCAAGTCCTTCACCAGCATCTGATCTGATCTGACTTTCCTAGTAGGTGATCCTGTGGCTTCCTGTTTCCATTAATTCATCTATGGAATTAGCTTTTTATTAACCGTTACCTCAGCCAGAAAGCCTGAGGATGATCAGGCACTAAGGACTAATCCTTTATATCTAGATCTCTTCCAAAATAAACCTGTATTTTAAGTATACCTGAGTTTCTCTTCAACATATTTATATGACTCATCTTTGCCAAAAGAAGTTACCTTTCCAGTGTCCTTTAACTCTGATTTATCTCCAGAAGAAGGAGCAGGACAGACACTGGTTGTTAAAATGGGATTAATGGTTTCACTTGGGTAGGACTTGCTGGTTTTGAAACTTCTCCTTGTCTTCTTTCTGCTTTGAAGGTTGTTTGATCTATATGAATTCTACTAAAAGAAAAGGCCATTGGAGATGACTTTGCCCTGTCAGCTTGTGATCACAGGAAAACATTTCAGCAGCATTCAGACCTATTCTGTAATGGCAAAAGCATCCTTGGGAGTCATCCCCCTGTAGACGTGGACAAACCCTTGAAGAGGAAGAAAATGTTATTGGCAGGTAAGTGAGTGCAGGTGAGTTCATGGTGATGAAGTGGAAGCTTTTTAAAGTTCTATTGATCTTATATAGAAGAGTATTTTGAGATTTGCCACTGAAGGCAAAGACTTTTAATGAAAATTTAGATAAATGATCAGATTGTTTCCGATAAACAGACATTACGTTTCTCTTTTCTGTGGTAAATATAATTTAATAACATTTGATCGCTATAAAGCATCCTCACTGGTTTGTTTTTCCTGGTGCCTGGCAACTTGTAATTGCACTTTGTGTACCTGTGCCTGCTCTTCTTGTACACAACGTTTGAAGTGCCCTGTGCAGTGGGGCTGTGCTGGGTGTCCCTGACATGGCACCAAACGCAGGCTCCAGGAAAGGGCTCATCCCTGTGCTGGTGCTGGAGCTGGCGGGATCTTCCTCAGCACCCCCTCACTGTGCGCAGTGCTGGCCAGCTCCAAACACTGTCAGCTCTGACAGCTCCTGAGCTGCAGCTTCAGAAGTACATCACAGGATCATGGAACGGTGTGAGCTGGAAGGAACCTTAAAGCCCATCTCATCCCAGCCCCTGCCATGGGCAGGGACACCTTCCACTGTCCCAGTTTGCTCCATGCCCCAATGTCCAGCCTGGCCTTGGACGCTTCCAGGGATCCAGGGGCAGCCACAGCTTCTCTGGGCACCCTGTGCCAGGGCCTCCCCACCCTCCCAGGGAACAATTCCTTCCCAATATCCCATCCATCCCTGCCCTCTGGCACTGGGAAGCCATTCCCCCTTGTCCTGTCCCTCCATCCTTTGTCAGCTTTCTCTCTCCATCTTTCCTGTTGGCTCCTTCAGATACTGGGTATTCTCTCTGTTCCTGAAGGCGTTTGGAGTTTGGGTCCCAAATTTCCTTACTGGGAACTGAAGGATCAGGTGTGTGAGCCCCCTGTTTTGGGGGGAGATGGTTTGGTTTTGAGGCCCCATGACTTGGGTAACTGGTGAGAAGGCTGATGGTGGTCCTGGACATGAGCTGGTTCAATGACTGGAGCTTACTCCGAGTTGAAGAGCAATTCAGGGACCATCAGCCCTTTTGTTTGACAGATTCTCACTTTTTTTCAGAAATACTCTTTCTCTAACTCTTTTCCTCTTCCCAAACTTTGCTGGAGTATTCAGTTACTATATTTGCACAGGCCTTTTGTAATATTGTTATACAGCATTGTCAAATAATGCATATGTAATTCTATTCATATGATACACATTTTTTATATATATATGTATTTAGCACTGAGTGGCAGCAGACTCACAGAATCACAGAATTAGTAAGGTTGGAAGGAACTACTCTGGTTTCATCTGGTGGGACTTATGAGTGGGACACAGCTGGTGCCACCTCCCTGCTCAGGCAGGGCCATCCCAGAGCACAGGGCACAGGATTGTGTCCATGTGGCTCTGGAATATCCCCGCTGAGGGAGACTCCAGCCCCTCCCCGGGCAGCCTGGTCAGGGCTGGGCACTGCCCAGGGCAGAAGTTCTGCCTCCTGTGCCGGGGGAATTGCTGGGATCAGCCCCTGCCCGTGGCTCTGGTGCCACTGCTGGGCCCCCGGAGCAGAGCCTGGGCCCTGCTCTGACCCTCCCTGCAGACACTGCCAGGGGATATTTCAGAGCCCTCTGGACACAATCCTGTGCCCTGTGCTCTGGGATGGCCCTGCCTGAGCAGGGAGGTGGCACCAGATGAACCACTGTGGTCCCTTCCAGCCTGGCCCAACCTGGGATTCTGGCTTATTTCTTCTGGCCAGTTTGACAGCTGAGGGCAAAGTTCAGACTGTGAGGACATGTACTCTAACTTTGTGTATTTTACTTTTCTGATTTCATGTTTTGCCTAATTTTGTAAGAGCTCAAGTTTTAATCTGGCACCCTTAATTCCGAGTTACAAATGTATTATCTAACATACCCAGGCAGTGTTCACCTCAGCTTAGATGCCCTTTGGGGTGGAGAAGAGTAGTTACTATTTTATCCTAAAGCAATTACAGGAAAATATTGGGTGATCTTTGGTCTTCCTTCCTTCCTTCCTTCCTTCCTTCCTTCCTTCCTTCCTTCCTTCCTTCCTTCCTTCCTTCCTTCCTCTTTC
>VZTE01002029.1:250-102060 GCA_013397775.1 Eulacestoma nigropectus | reverse complement strand
CGCCCGCGCCCCGGCAGCGGCTCCGCCGCGGGGTCGCTGCCCATGTCCCAGCTTTTCTGGCCGTCCGCGCTCGCTGCCGGCACGGCCGGTGCCCGCCTCCGCTGCGGGGACGCCGGGCTTTGGAAGCCTTCCCGGAGCGCGCGGGGGTGCTGGCGCAGGTCGGGCGATTACATGCGGACACTTCACTTTCAGCCATGCCTGCCCCGGGAGCTCTCTGTCTGCTGTAATTTTCTCCCTTTGATCTCCCTGGATCCTCTTTCGGGCTGTGGAGCTCCGCTTGCACCTACCTGCCTGCTGCGTGTGTGCGCGAGAGAGTTTTCCTCCTTTTTTTAATCCTTTTTTTTTGTTATAAATACCAATTCTATTTTTTTTTTTAAGACCGAACCCAAACATCATCAGAGCCACATGGTTTTGTTAAGCTACTGGAAATAACTTTTGCCTGGGATTTACAGCAGCATTCCCTCCCAGCCCGGCCCCTGCGGACTCCAGCAGGCTCACTGCCTAACAGGTTTGCAAAGCTTTTTTTTCTTGTAAATCCCTTTTTCTCTCCAGAGCCGTGCGAGCACTGTAACTTCAGTTTTAATCGAAAACACTTTCTGTCCTAATTCTCCCAGTTATGAAGACTCCTCGATACGTTTCATGTGACCTTTGGGCAGACCATGGAACTTTGTTTTATTTTGTGGGGCCTTGAGTCGGGATCTTCTTAACGTGTGCTTGGAAGTGGTCATACCGGAACTCGGGCGCGCACAGAAATAGTGCGAGAGAAACCAGATACGCCGTAACTTTCTGCCTGATACCTGTTGGGCTTCGTGTCTAAACTTTGGAAGTGTTTGGGGGCCTTTTTATTTCCTGGGAACTCGTAACTATGAAGAGGAGCTGTGTGTTTTATTAATTACCTTTGAGGTAAGAGAGTCAGACTCTGAGCGTGGATTTCTAAGGGAAAAGTAAAGCTGATCTCCAAACTTGAATGAAGCACTTCTGGCATGAGGAAGATGGAAGGGATCAACTCCATTTGGAAGGGAACGGTACCAGAGCAAGCCTTCTTGTCACCATAAATTCAAGGAATACCGCCTGCCTAATTTCTGGGAAGGATACCAATCGGTGCAGATAACATTCGAGGTTGTGCTTCTGCTGTGGGAAGTGCTAGCAAGAAGGTGAGGTGTCTCTCGAGGGTATTTGGGATGGATGTTTTGAACCTGTGGATCTTCCTAACTCTTGGCCAGGAGGCAGGAGGCCTCCGCATTGGCGGGGAGATCTCCCCGTGCCTCATCTCCGTGGGACCGAGGAGTTCCTAATGCTCCCTCTATACCCGAAGTGACTTCTTGCTTGCAACCTGTTTCGCTGATCCTTCTGGATTTATCTGCCGGAGGACGGACTCACAATTTAGGATATTTTTTTTTAGTTTGTTTGTGTAAAATATGCCTCTGAGCTCCCGGCGGCCTCTGAGCACGTGGCACGGGGCAAGAGGAGCGGTGATGGCGAGAGCCGGCGTCGCCGGGGAGCCGCGCTGGCGGTGACCGAGCCCCTCTCTGCGGCCTCTGGGGTCTGTCCGGAGCGCGGCTCGGAGCCCCGGGAGCTTTGCCGCCGGCCGGGCCCGCCGCGGTGAGGACGCGTTCCCGAGCGGTATGAGCGGCCGGAGCCCGCTGCTGGTAGCATGAGTGCTGGCCCCCAGGTGCAGCTGGCTGTCCTCTGGCCTTGGCTGCTCATGGCGACCCTGCAGGCAGGACTGGGCCAGACCGAGCTGGCGCTGGCGGCGGCCGTGGAGTCGGAGCGGGCGGCGGCGCAGAAAGCCATCATCAGGGTCATCCCCCTCAAAGTGGAGCCCATCATCCTGGAAGGAGAGTTCGCCAACGTTGCCGAGGTGACTCCGGCCGAAGGGAAACTGCTCCAGGTAAGAGCAGCGGTGCTTGATCCCGCTCCGGCGGCCTCGCCTCCCGCTTACAGCCTCTCCCCGCTTTCCCTCCTGGCTGCCTCAGCTCCTCGAGCGATGCCTTGGGTTCCGCGTCCCGCCGTGGATTTGTCCCGTGCTCCGTGCGCTGTCCCCGTGGTTCACAGGGGGCCGAGGGGACGGCATCGTGCAAAGGGCTGAGCCTTCCTTCGGGGCCGAGCTGTGGCTGCGCCTTATTACTGCTGAATTGTGGATGTGGTCGGCTGATTCCATGGAGAGATTATTTCATATCTTAATTGATGTTATAAAGCTGAGTGTGTCGAGTCACATGTCGGGATGTGAAACATCTGACAGAAAACAGGATTAGTCTTTTTTTCTCTGAAATTCATGAGGATTTCCACACCCTCTGCTGAGGTCGAGGTTCTGTTTCAGCTCCAAAACCCATCCTGGCTGTTTCCACCAGAATCCCTGGCCCTGCATGTTGTTGCCTGTACCTGAAGGGTGAATGTTACTTACACAGGAGCTCCGGTGGTGTCACCACCAGGTATTTTTATAGATGAATTAATGGTGTTCTCTGACCTTTATTAAGGGGAGAGTATCTCCACACCTGGGCACGAGGTGCAGTTGCTGCACAGCCAGAGCTGAGCCGTTCACTAAACAGACCCATCTCCTGCACGCACTGAGTTTGGAGCTAGTTTCCTGAGACCTGGTATGCACTCTCTCCATTCTGTGGGTAATCTGCCTGGCAATTGTGTGCTTTATTCCTGAGAACAAAAAAAAAAAGACAAAATAGCCTGCACTAATATTAAGTCTTAATTCTCTCCTGGATTTTTCCAGGACTATCCAAATGGGGTATGTTGAAATCTTAATTAAATTTAAAGTTTGGAATTAAAGTTTGGAAATTTAAATTAAAGTAATAAATTTTGTGTCGTTTTTTAAGAAGAGAAATACAGCTGAGCCAGCTTTAGAGCATGGTCACCTGTCTGAAAGTGAACGTGGACAATTTGTGACATGTATAAAGCCTGCTTTTCCATGCTTTTTGAACTCCTCAGAATGGAAGCTCTGCTATAAAATTATATTACCAGGCTAAAAAAACATGTCTGAGACAAATGTACTCAAGGTCCTCTTCTGTTGTGAGGCAATGTCCAGGAAAGTCAATATTTATTCCTTACAAAAACTACAGTGGTGTTGCAACCGAGCACAAAGTATAGAGTGGGACCTTTTGGAAATGGTGGGAGGATGATAACCTCTCCTGAGGGATGTGTGGAGGTTTCTAACCAAGTGCAGCAATACCAAGTGGGAATTTTGTGCCATCACAGCAGCACCAACCAGGTGTTCGGAATGAAAAGCTGTGAATAGTGTCCAGTTTCATCCTTTAAAAGTCGTCCTCCAAATGGAGAGGGCTGGGGAAACTCTAATCCAACCTGTTGAGTTTGGGCACACAGACACTGACCTGCCCTGGGTGTGTTTTCAGGCCTTGACTCTGCCACTCTGTGTGCTCAGGTGAGCTCCTGTTCCACATCCCACTGAATCCAGTGCAGGAAGTCCTGGTTTCAGCTGGCAGCGCTGGAACAGGGGGTCAGGCTGTGCTTTCTGCCCCAGGATGTTTGCCTGGTGCCAGGCACTGTGCTCTGGGGAGGCTTAGCCAAATGTACCTGTGACCTCTCCTGCAGATCTCATGGTGTAGTTCCTAATTCTGCTGTGAAATATTGAAAGTTGGCATATAAAATGACATTTAGAATTGTTTGGGTCCTGATCCTGCAGTGGGTTCTTACCTCTGGAAAGAGAAAATGGGAAATGGGGACGTAACTCTTAGGTACAAAATAAGTAAGAAATTAATGGGAGGAGTTCTTCTCAATTTGCATTTTGATAGTGGGATATTAAATACAACCGAAATAGGCTTTTTTGGGACATCTTATTTTGCACATGGTTGTCAACATCCCAATTTTGCAAAAACCTTAGGTCACGTGCTTAACTTTGATGTCACTGGAACTCCTACTTAAATAAACTTAGGGCTGTGCACACATAGCTGCACAATTGCTCTTCAAATGTAGTTTGGGGACATAACATGGTCACATTTACAGTTAATGAGTCAAGGAGTGGGGTTTTTACAGCATTTTTGGATAGGTCTTGGTTATGTCAGACCCTGTAAGGTGCAGTCAGCCCATCCAGGAGAACATAGACTGCAGAGCTTAGCTTGGAGAGAGGCATGGATGGCCCAGTCCTGTTTCCAAAGCAATGCTCTCTTCCTTCAGAGGTAGAATAGGATTGCTCAGGGATCAGTGGTGCAGAGTTGGCCCTGTAGTCAAGTCAGGTTCTCTTTATTATGACTTATAATTACCTTCATAGTGCTCTGGTCAATATATTTTTAGAAATGCATTCTTAATTTAATACAGAAAATCCTGCACGTAAGTGATGGAGCCTCACCAAAGGTACTTCTACCAGAATGTTTTCCTGGTTTCGTTTCTCCCTGCCCTATTTTCCAGGATCATCTACAGGAACGGACTTTGACTGTGGCGTGTTACATCTTAGAAACCAACTTTAGCAATATACTCTTTACCTACAATAAAATAGCCCCAGGGTTGAATTCCCCCTCACAGCCTTTGCCCCTGCGAGTGGTTTTGTGCGAAATCTCTGTATTTCCCTTGTTGCCCAGTGGGTGAGCAGGAAGATGCCAGGGAGCCACCCAGCCCTGCCAGTGTAACCCCAGCAGTGCTTCCTCTGGCACTCCAGTGCTGCTGCTGCCGTGTGATGCAAAGGGAGAGGAATTTCTCAAGCAGGCAGAGCCACTTAAGCCTTTATAGGTCAAAAAACCAACACCTCAGACTTCTTGCAGAAATCATCTCCAGGCTTGTGCAGTGCTCCAGCTTGTTCAGGGAGCACCTGCTCTGAGCATTAACTCTTGCCGGACGTAGGAAGCATCCGGGGAACTCACTGGCAGTTTCTAAACTGGAAGTTTAGGTTTGAAAGTTTAAATTGGGAAGGAATTGTTCCCTGTGAGAGTGGGGAGGCCCTGGCACAGGGTGCCCAGAGAAGCTGTGGCTGCCCCTGGATCCCTGGCAGTGTTCAAGGCCAGGTTGGATGGGGCTTGGAGCAACCTGGGATAGTGGAAGGTGTCCCTGCCCATGGCAGGGGGTGAAGTGGATGAATTTTAAGGTCCCTTCCAACCCAAACCATTTTGGGATTCTGTGATCTCTGTTGGGCTGCTGCAAGAGCCTGAACTGCTGTTAAAAGTCCCATAGGAGTCAAAAACAGGTGGAGGAACCAAACCTTTTAGACAAGTAGGTTCGAAGGAACATGTTTGGAGATTACTGATGATGGACAATCCGTGAGCAGCTCAGGATTCAACATGGCCTCAGAATTGCAGTTCCTGTGGCTGTTTGCAGATGAAATCCCGTTCACAGGATTGCTATGAAGATTTTTCAGCCTCTTTTTTTGATACCTCTGCTGCTCTATTGGCTGACTTTTGAGGAATAAGTCTCAGTTTCCTTCTTACCCTTGAGTCAATCTCCACTTGGTACTGGAGAGAGTTGATGTTGGTTTGAAGGTAGATGAGAAAATAAGGAATGTCTTGGAAAGAAAAGGAGAGAGTCACTGGAGAGAATTGAGAGAAGAAAATTCTTCTGATTTGAATTACAACATGTGCAAATCTAATTGTGGAAGAAAAAAAAACCATTTTATTTGAGAAATAGTTCATCACTTACAGTCTTGTTTAGGACAGTTACAGGATGATCAAGATTCAAGGATGCCTTATTAAAACTGAGCGTTAATGTCTCTTTATTTGAGTGTGTATAACCCCCGTCTTCTGCACAGGGGAAAGGATGATTCCTTTAGTCTGTGCAGAGTGGCAGGGACTGGTGCAGTCTCTCATTCTAGCATATTTGGGAAAAAGCATTAAAAGTTTGGGAAAAGTCCCTATTAATGATATTTAAAAGGAGATTGATAACCTCACATTACTACAGGGAGGGCAAAGTGATCAGCAATCCCAATCCCTTCACATGCTGACACATAGAAAATTCCGGTGGATATGTGGGACAGTGGCACAGTCTCACTGAGCAGGCAGTGTGTAGAACTAGTTTTCCCAACATCCATTATTTCATTGCAAGTCTCACAATATTTTATTCCATTTCTGTACAAACTCAGCAGTTTCATAATGAGGGGATTGTAGGAGAAAGTCAACTTTCACTTACCCACAGAGTGCATTGTTTTAACTTATCACTGCAGGAAAACACCTTGAAGAACATAAAAACAAACCTGAAAAAACCCACAGAACAAGCTCCCTAAAGCCTCTGAACCCCCAAACCAAGGATTATCTTCCTTCCTCCTCTCCCCCAGAAAAATAAATTATTTAAAAAACATGAAAGTTGATCTATTTAGGATGGATTGAGTGAGAATTGGAGGAGGAGCCTGAATCACCATTTTTTTAGGTGGCGTGTACAATGCAGAAGGAGAAAATCAAACATAGATCCAGTCGGAGGAGGAGCGTGGTGTTCAGAACAGCAGTGATAATGATCCCTTGGAATTGCTGCCGTGAGCCCTGTGGGATCACCCTGGACAATGGAGAGTGTTCCCAGTGTTGCAAGGCACATGTGGTTGGAATTGGAATCACCTATTCAGTGCTCTCAGAGGTTTGCATTCCCAGCCCATACCAAAGTAAATACCTTAGTAGTCTTCTATACTCCAGCTCCTGGATCAACAAAAGGATGTTGAGTGCATGATGTTGACAGAGATCAAAGAAGTGGGAAAGTCGAACCAAATGATAATGGGGACTTAAATTACCTGTGAATAAACTGGTCAGATAGCACAATACGAGGCAGTTCAAAGAAGCAGTTTCTGCCTCTTGGAACAGCTCGTACGAGTACACAGACTTGACTTAGCGTTAAGTAATGTGCAAGAACTGCCTCAGAAGCAGCAACAATGGAGCCACTTGGCCTGACTGCAGCACAATAAAAATGGGTGCCTAAGTACCAAAAAGTGTGACTCTGATACAAGCCTTTAGAACAGGAAATTGCACTGAAACACTGAGATGAATGGCTCCTACAGAGTAAAAAAACCCCACATTTTTACATGAGACACGGACACTGCTCAGGAAAGGCTTAGAGATTTGGAATTGTTTAGCTGGGAAAAGAGAAGCTCCAGGGTTACCTGATTGTGGCCTTCCAGTACCTGAAGGAGCCGACAAGGAAGATGGAGAGAGACTATTTACAAGGGTGACGGGACAAGGGGGAATGGATTCAACCCAAAAGACAGTAGGTTTAGATTAGATACTAGGAGAAAGTTCTTCCCTGTGAGGATGGTGAGGCCTTGGCACAGGTTGCCCAGAGAAGCTGTGGCTGCCCAAGCCCTGAAAGTGTCCAAGACCAGGTTGGACAGGGCTTGGAGCATCCTGGGATAGTGGAAGGTGTCTCTGCCCATGGCAGGGGGTGGGACAAGATGAGCCTCAAGGTCCCTCCCAACCCAAACCATACTGTGATTCTATGAAAGTAGAAGCTGTCTTGGGGAACACACGAAGCAGTGACTCAGAAAAGCTGTAGTCACCCAGCACAGGGACACTGGTAGTGTTAAAGAAACCCTTTGGCCCAAACAGATCTCTCAGAAAATTGGACAGACAGCATGAGTGTAGTGTTGGCAGTGTCCAGTGTAACACCCACTGTGGTTTAGTTCAGTATTGGTGCAGGATTTAAGTCTAACTGGAAGGTGAGCCATTAAAATCCAGATGCAGAGTAGGAACCTCAGTTAAGAGTTGGCTGCTAGAAAAGGTTGAGCTCAGAGGCTGTTTCTGAACCTCCACCCCTCTCTTGAGCATACACAGAGGCTGAACAGGAGCTTTCCATGGTGTGTCTTCTTTCCTCATCCAGAAAACATGTGACAGGAAACTGTTCCCTGTTTAAGGAGTTTAAAGGACTTTAAACTTAAATCTTCCAGCTTCCCAGTGCACCATCTGGTGCTGGTTGTTGTTGCAGTTGAATTATTTATGACGGTGGGCGCAGATCCATCTTGAACTGAAGATTTTCGGTACTAAAACAGTGACACATCTGGAGGCCCCAGTAATGACTTGGGGCAGGCATAAATGGGAGACACAAACCCGTCTGGAGCAGAGCAGAGATCTGTGGTTAGGAGACTGAACCCACAGGGCTGGAGCGAGTGACAGTCGATAGAGGACGTCTGGCCATGCACAGGCCCTGGAATACATCCAGGGAACAAGTGGACATTTCCCAAAGATAAGCTGGCAGAGGGGTGAGATTACAGCAGAAGGGAAACAGACCCCTGGTGTGCTTGCAGGCTGCGGCCAGGCTGGATTTGTGGTGGAATGGTTCTGAACCATTAGAGAAATTACTTTTTCTGTGCCTCCATCAAGCAGAAGCTTTGGTGGGCATTTCCTATGGATTGAGGAAGGCTGTTCTGAACTGCATGTGAATTCATTATTTTTAAATGAAAACTTTCAGAATTGTCAAAGTAATATAAACAACACCAACTCAGTATGATCAAAGAGAGCTCTGTTGCATTGGGCTGGATTTTGGACAAAAATTGACATGCATTTTTATTTAATATATCTCAGTGGTTTTCCATCCAGTGAAACATGCCTAAAAGCATAAGATGTTCACAACCTTGCCTAAAAGCTTTCTGTGAACTTTGCCCAGAAGTCTGAAAACAAGCAAGTTTTAACCTAAGCTGAGAAAATTAATGAGTAAGTACAATGGGAAACGTGCAGTGTAGTTTGACCTTCAGGTCTGTCATCTCAAGTATCACGACAGTCTGTGTTGCAGGGATTGCCAAGGGTCAAATACATGAAATTTTGGGTTATAAACAAAGGAGAAATGTAAAATGAATCTCTGTACAAGGGAATATATCACACTTGAGTAATGCACATTCATATTTTATTAACCTTTTGGCCTTCCCTCCATTCAAGGTCTTGAGCTTGGCTGCAGCAGGACAGGTGTAAAATAGACAGAAGTGGTGTGGATGGTCATGGTGGTGTCTTCTGTCTTTGAATTCTGTGATTTATTACTTAGTTTTAATACCTATTTATTTTTCCCCTTATTTCCCTGGCTGTAAAGAACAGGCAGCACTGCACAGCCTTTCATTTGCCCACAACACTTTCAGGCTGCATTAAGGAATTGTAATCACATCTCATGCTTCGGAGCTTTGGGCGTGCTGCCAGCACGGCTCAGGCGGGAGTTGGCCAAGAGTTGTCTTGGGACCTTTTCATCTTGTTTTTAGGAGCATCAAGGATCGGCCTTGCCTCAGAACAAGGCACTCAAAGATGTAGGTCAGCGTTCAAAGGTAGGAGAGAGAAGATTGTTTTGGATGTGCTTAGGTTGTATGGGTTACTCCTGTGCTGCCAGATTTCTGTGGAAGACTCTTCCCCCCTGCAGCCACCCCGTTCAAATTATCTGAAATTTTGGGTGTGTATCCTCTTCCTGTGCATGTTGAGATCTGAATCATCTGCCTAAATCAACGGATGTATTCTCACCTCGTCACTTCCCCATCCCTGAAGGGGCTGGTTAAGGGCATTAGTGGCCCTTTGATCTCTCTTTTGTTCTCCATCTCAGTAATTTGGTCTCCAGTGATCAACTGGGTTAATCTAATGCTTATTACTGTGCTCAGCATCAGGGTAGTGGCAGAGATGTACTGGATTGTCGAACACAGCAGTTCTGACTGGGAGTTGAATAAATTCCTCTGGCCATAAACTCTGTGAAACAAATTAAAAGCTTTTGACCAAGTTTGGTTATGACATGTTACTTCTGAATGTAAGTAAAGCAGTTTGGGGATTAAGTTTGCTTTTTTTGGTAAAAGGTATGTGAATTCTAGTTCAAAATTACATGAAAAGATAGATTTTGATTTCCTACTTCCACAGCTCCTCAGCAGCTGTGGTTCCGTGGGGTCTGTGTTGGGCAGCACTGTTGGTGCAGAAATGTAGGCGGGACAGGTCCCTTGCAGAAACTCAGGGAGAATGACCCTGGGATTGAGTTGGATCCAGATGTAAAAAATGAACAGCACTCCAGTCCTGTTAGAGATGTGAAACAGTTCTCCTTACAAAGGCCAAAAAGCCAAAACACAGAGCAGGACAGGCACAGTGATCACACTGTCTAGAAAGGGTATGGGGTTATGACTACATGGCAGAGCAGAAGAGACGAGTTGAGGAGGTCTAGGGAGTGAGTGGAGAATGCTTTCATTAGTTGAGTTTCGTGCAGGATCCTGCACCAAAATGTTGCCTTCGGATTGTTTAAATATAGGGAACATCTCTAAAGATATGACAGTCAACTAAGAGAGTGAATTGTGATAATTCCTGTAGCTTTCTGTGTGTCAGTTTGAATCAGAAGTTAAATGTTGGCAAGTTGGTCTCTTTATGCCACCATCCAGTAGAGATACAGCTCCAGAAACCCAGTCTTGACTACTTTTTAAAATAGTAAGAGAGATGGTGTTTGTGTTACTGCTCCAGTCCTGAGTCTTGTTCCTTGCAAAATGAATTATCTGAATAACTTTTTATTTACTAAGACAGTTCTATTTCAAAATAAGTGGAACCTCCCCAAGATCCTGAAGAGACAAGAGTTCTCCTTTGTGACGCTGTACCTCAGCTGTTCCTTTGTTCCCCAGGTGTCCCGTTGGGATGGTACTCCTGCAGCCATGCTGTGGGTGCACATCGTCCCTGAGTGTCAGTGCTGGAGACTTCTCTCCAAACATTTCCCTGGGACCACCAAAATGCCACTCTCCTCCCCATTACCCTCTGTTTCACCTGGTCTCATTCACATAACATGCCCCAGGTCATACAGTCCCACTCAGCTATTTTTTTGTCCTCATCTGCTCTCCCAAGTGTCTTTTTAAATCTTCTGTAATTTTCATCTTGCCTAGAACAATAGTTATTCTCGTTGCTTTTCTGCATATGCTGTTCCTGTTCAGTAGCAGTTCACGGAAGGGTTTAGACTGTTGCCTGTCGGCATTTGCTTCCAACACTTTGCTCTCCTCAGAGAGATAATCTGGTCCTTCCATTGCCTCCTTCAGAGGACCACTGACCTCTGTTTTGTCACTCCAGGGGACCAAAAGCTGCTGTTCATAAGCTTTGCACAACTTCTGCGTGAGAGAAGCACGTCAGATTTGAGTGATGGGCAAACCCCATGTGCTTGTCCAACACGCAGCCCTTATGTTAAAAAAGATCATCAAACAATTTGTGTTGGTTTTTGGTTGAGAAACCACCATTTCATCATTTCTGGCAGTTGCACCTGGTTGTGGCCTGAGCTGGTGGCAGCTCTTGCCTTCTTGCTCCTTCTCTGGCTGCCTCTTTCGTGGTTGCTTTCTCCACAAAACAAAGACTGGGGAATGCCATGCTGGCCTTGGCCTTTTCCATGCCCTCATTCAAAATCCTGCTTCTGAAAAGCCACTCTGGGACAGTGACAATCATGTACTTTATTCCTGCTGAGATGTTAAAAGGCCAAAAATCATCCACAGTTGTGTTTTAATTTAGAAAAGGGTGACATGAAATCAAATAAGGTCATTCAGAAGAATCTGAGAGGGCAGCTAAGAGTTACATCCTTTGCATCAAAGTGTTTGAGGGCACTACAGTAGGAATTAAGATGAAATGTACCTCTCAAGAAAGACCTCAAGAATGATAAAAGCATATCAGGATACCTGAACATAAGAGTAAGAAAGTATGTAAAAGCCTCCTGGAAAAGCAAGAAATTTGGCAAAATTAGAAAAAAGAGGAACAACCTAAAAATACATGAAGACAGTGAAAAGATAAGAGAAATAACTTGAAAATGGTAAAAAAACTAATGCTAGATTCTCTTCAGTCACAAGCAGAAAGCTCACCTGACAATTGGTAGGATCTATAAAAAATTAAAGCCTAAAAGCTGTGCTTAGGGCAGCTGAACTCCCAGCAGAAAAATGAATGCAATTCTTCTTGTGCTTTCATCTGTCTCAGGCTGGAACGTCTGGAGATGAGATGGTGATGGAGATAGACACAATTACCACTATCAGTTGCTGGGATCAGGTGGTATTCACCCAAGGATTGGGGAGGATGAAATTGTTGAACTATTAACTTGTCTATGAACTCTTGTTTAAAATCCCTGGAAGGTGGCTGATGGGATTCCAGTTTTTCTCTGAGCTCCAATTCATCCACAAAAGCCCAGAGCAGTGTGTTGTAAAATGATAAGTTGATAGAAATTATAACAGAGTGTTACGAGTGGATGTGAAGGAGTCCACAGAGGCATCAGCTGGGCAGGTCTGGCTGAATTTCCCAAATGCAGACTTCCAGGGAAACTAAGACATGAATTAAGAAGGAGGCTCCTGGATAAATAATTACTGGAAGGTAAGAAGCAGGTGGAAGGAATAACTGGCAGATTTTCCCTTTGGAAGGAGCCTATGGCTACAGCTGTGTGTGCTGTAGCTGTGCTCTCCCAAGTGTTGATGAGCACATGATGAGCACATGGGAATGCTTAGTAATGTTCTAGAGCTTTCCAATACACGATCTAATTAGAAGTAATGAAGACAAGGTTCATCTGTGAATCATTGCACAACCTTATGAGACCAAATACTTAAGGAGAATGTGGAGAATCATTTGTTTCTTCACAGTCGGGTGATGGGCTCTGATTTGCCCATTGCCACTGCTGTGTCTTGTGATTTTAACAGACCAGTCCGTGCAAGTGTCAGCTTGGTACGTGGTGGTTGTCATGAAGACAAAGGGAACGTTAGCAATGAAAATGAGAGAATAAGCCAGAGAATCTCTCCAAGCTCCTGTGGAATCCCAGGTACATCCAGATGTTGAATCCTGTGTGAAGTTCTGTTCCCCACAGCTCTAAAAAAGCAGCAGCTGTATTGGAAGATGTTTGGAGAAAAACTTGAGGATAGAAAGAAGCATAAGATGTGTTTTATCCAAGGAGCAACAAACTGGATTAATTCTCTTCTGTCTGGAAAAGAGGCAGCCAAAGGGTGATACGAAGAAGACCCACAGAGTCATGAATAGGAGTTGACTGTTAGTCTCTCTCAATATGAAAATAATGGGACATCACATGAGGCTACAAAGAGTTGGATTCAAAGGGAAGTGCTCTTCACTCACTGTATAATTAACATGTACAATCCCTTGCTACAGGAACTGCTGTGGATGCTGAAAGTTCACAGAGGTTCAAAAACTACTGGAACTAATGAATGGGAGAAGGCCCCATCGATGGCTGTGAAATAACCGGTCCCAGCTTTGCCTCAGGGAGTCTATAAAATGTTGGAGGCTTGGAGAAGGTCCTGGACAGAAGCCCTACAAGCTTGTCCTGTTCTTACTTCTCCTTCAGAAATCCACTCTTGGCAGCTATCAAGGCAAAGATGCTGGGCTGGATGGACCTTTGATCCAAATCCACCCTTGCATTCTCCTCCCCTGCAGAAACCTTCCAGCCCAAGCCCCACCACCCTCAGCACCAGCCATTCCAGCCCCCCTCTGCTCTGTTTGGGCAAGTCTGGGTGGAAAAACTGCAATAAGTACTTCCTTCACCCTCCACCACTGACATGGAGCTCAGCTCTTTGTTCACATAGAAGGCACTGCAAGGTTCCTTAGGTTTGATTATTGAAAATCTCACAGCATGGCTTTCAGTGGGTGCTGTTAATCAGCTTTGAAGCCCTTGGCACCTTGGCCTTCGTATCATGGAATCTTGGAATGGCCTGGGTCAGAAGGGACCTTAAATATCATCTTGTTCCACCCCCCTGCCACGGACAGAGACACCTTCCACTAGACCAGGTTGCTCCAAGTCCTGTCCGGCTTTACTGGACGTACCATTTTTATTCTGTCACCCTCATCCTTCATGATTCCCTCCACTGTGTTCCACTGGTGGAATAATAACTCCCTGTGTATATCTCAAGCAGCAGAACCTGGATCTTTGATGCCGTCCAGCGAGTTTGGGTATGGCACATGCTCTCAGCAGTTATCTTCTCTTCATAAGAGCTGTATCTCAGTAACAGTCAGATGTTCCTGCATGTGAAATAAGAGTCTCTCTACTTATTAGAGAGTGTGTATTTTTTGAAGGTCTGTTGGCATATTCCTCTTTCTTTGCCTAGAGAATGAATCAAGGTAAGCTGCAAACATCAGGTATTCGATCACCAAGAAAACCAGTTGGTGTAGAATCATAGAATCGTTTAAGTTGAAAAAGATCTTTAAAATCATTGAGTGCAACCATAAACATTTATCTTGAAACAAAAAGGACTGAGACATCATACTACTGGGGAAAACCCCCCAGCTGTAATCCTATGGCCATCAGCTGTATTACTCTACGCTGCTGATTTAATGAAGCCCCTAAATGTGCCCTGAATGGCCATAAGTACTTTGTATGTTTTAGAAAGATCTGTTTTATTAAGAGATATCAGATAAATAAATCAGATAATTACTTCTGGGACATAAATTCTTATCCCCACCTGGTAGGTGGTAGGTCAAAAATAGCTTCAAACCCTTGCCAACTGTACCATTTTAGATTGGATTTTGGGGAAAATTTCTTCATTGAAAGGTTGGTCAGGCACTGGCAGAGGCTGCTGAGGGCAGTGGTGGAGTCCCCACCCCTGGAGGGGTTTAGCAGCCCTGTGGATGTGGCACTTGGGGACATGGGTCAGTGTGGCCTTGGCAGTGCTGGGGAGTGTTTGGACTCGAAGATCCTGAAGGGCTTTCCCAGCCTAAACACTTCTATGTTTCTATGATTTGCCTTTTTAGGTCTTCTTGTTCAGCTCGTGTCAAAGAAGGTATTTTGAGGTCCTCTCATTTCTGTCTCAAGCCATGGAGCCAGGGAATGCAGTGTGCCTGATGGATCACTGGGAATGCTGGCTGTTCCAGGGGCAGAAAGATGGTTTAGCTGACAGGCCACAAGTGGGAAATGTGGGATAATGCCCCAAAGGGCAGCTTGCAGAAACGAGGGACTTTGCAAAATCCACTTCTTCAGGTGCCAACAAGTCCGGACCCCGTTGCCTACAGGCCAGCCTGTTCCTTGGAATCCTGGTAACACGTTCTTGATTTTGCAGCCTGAAGGATTAATTGATACCGGTCTAATCCTTCTTCCCCGAAAGCTGAGTGCATGATAAGGCAAGATGGTGATTCTGCAGGCTTTGGTCTGGCTGGGACAGGCTGAGGAAAAGTAAAAGCCAGAGGGACTGGAACATCTTGCCTGTTCTCCCAGCCTGACTTGCACAGAAGACAAGACATTTGCTCCTCCTCTGAACTCTCCCCTCCATATTTTGGTGGTTGTTATTAGAAGCAGCTTCTCTTCTCTTGACCTCTCATCCCTATGTTAACTCCACAGTCCTAAAATTCTGTAGGAAGCTTTGGTATAAGAGTGTTGACTTCTACCCCAGCATGGGATCTTAAGCAGGATCTCACCATCCAGACAGCACGAGCCTGTGGCAGCTTGTTTGTTATTCTAACCATGTTCCTAAGTGTGACTTCACTGGCAGCACAAAATTCTGCCAGAGGATGAAGAGGACCCACTGCTAAATTTCTGACTTCCAGGGTCTTTGGTTCCCCTTCTCAGATAAGGTTTCTTACGTGTTTTCTGGAGATCATACCTGAGTTTCACTGGAGCCAGAAAATAGCCCTTCTTTTCCCGCAGCGACCCCAGACCTTCATGGACAGAGAGCTTTATCTCCTCAGACACTGATGTCGGGCAGAACATCTCCTTTTGTCTGCCCAGGACCAAACCCCTCCGGAGGCCTCTGTCCATTTGTATCATGAGCTGGGAGATAAAGAGGTGCAGTGATACTGGTAGTTGCATAACATACTGTATCAGGAGATGTTGTGATACTGCCCAAGTGCGGTGCCTCCGGCCATCAGTAAATTCCATCAAAAGTCAAGTTGTTCAATGGCCTCTCCAGAGGATGGCTCCATTCCTGATGTCTGCATGGCTGTGGAGTTCCATTAAACTCTGCACCATTGCTGATGCTTCAGGAACGCTGCCAAATTAGGCAGATTGTGGTTTGCACACTGCTCTAAAGTGCTTGAGATGCCCCCTCAAGTTACTGTGGAAAGAGAATTACTGCTTGGCGTTGCCTCCTGAATGTGTACATGGATTGTCATTAAAAGGAGATAAAGGGATAGTAATTGGGCTGTTTGGAGATGTACAAATCCACATGAACTACTCTCCCTGCTTCCACTGGAGCCTTATGCTTGGGGTGAGTTGTAGGCCCACAGTGGGGAGTCCTGTCCTGCTTCCCAATTTGAACACATACACATGGAAGTGTGCATCCCTGCTTAATGCTGGGAAACACTTTCCTTCTTCCACAGCAGTGCTGGGACCCTTGTGCCATGACTTACGAAGCAAGCAGGGAAAAAGGTGGAATGAAACTGGTGGTATTTTTGGGTGGCCGTAGTGCTTTGAGCAAACACGATGAACGCGGGGAGTGAGAGGCCGATGTTTCCATGGAGGGAAGCTTCCTTATGTTTGTTTAATTCTGTTGACCATGTTAAGAACTTCGAGAGATTTTTAATACCTTCTAAACTCTGGCTAGGCATCTGTGTGAACATGGGCTTAAGGAAGTGGGCTGGAGAACTGTGGGTGTTTTGTGAGTATTCCTTTGCTTCCCTGAAAAATCCTGTGGTACCCAGGTGAAAGCTGCTGAATCTTACGACCTTCGGGAATTTTTTTTTTTTTTATGTGTCTGTGTTAGCACAGATTTGAAGGACAATCTTGTATTGAATTGTAGCTTGTCTGTGTCCTGGTGGAGGGGTCACATTGCCTGGAGAGGTCAGTGCTGGTTTGGCTGCCTCGTGGCCGTGCAAACCACTCCATAGTTTGGGTGTTTGTTACGGATTTCCTTTAATCCAGTCTGGCAATTCCTGTGATCTTCGATCTCCTCCATCTGAATTGTACCCAGAGGTTCGCATCTGACCTTTTGACCATGATATCAGTTTGGCAGCCTATGTTAATTTGTTATTTCATCATGATATTGTCCTTTCATTGACCTTTGGTTGTTTTCAGAGTCGGTGCTTTCCCGAGTAGAAGTCTCTCATCCTTTGTATTTTGTGAGCTCTTTGTTCTTGGATTATATTGGTGTCTGAGACTGTGTCTGGTCACACTAAAATGTGCATTTCCCATGCGGAAGAGACATCAGAGCTGGTGGCAAGCCTTGTTTTTGACATTATTTATGATAGTGCAGGACTTGGTGTTTTTTATCTGCAGCAATATTGCCACAAAGAACTAATCTAAGTTCCTCAATTTGGTTGACTTTAGAAGTTAAATAGGTAGTTATTAAATGATTAAACTTAATTGATTAGAGTAGGGTGAAGAGAACAGAACAATGTATGAGCATCTCAAGTGCATTTCTGATTTATTCTTCACCTGTGGAAACTTCAGTGTGTAGAGTCTTGCCCATAGAAATGTTTGAAGCCTGACTGTTACGTGTAGCTGAATTATTCATTAAGCAAATCTCTACCAAATTCCCTTTTCTCTCTCCAGTTGAGAAATGAAACATCTTGGGGTAAAAAATGAACTGAAACATCCTGTTTATCAAATGTTTCTGTAGAAGTTATTCTCTTTTTCTTACGCAAAGCCCAGTTCAGTGATGTGTTCACCCAGTGAGTGCTGGTGGAGGGGGAGAACTTTGAGTTTCAAAGGAATTTCTGTTTCTTCTTTAGGTTTGCATATTCAGTTGTGTTTTGCCAGAGTTCAGAGTAACTTCAGGAACTGAACTATTTTTCAGATATACTCACAGGGAAAATGTATCTGTCATTTCCACTCAGGCTACACCTGTAAGCCAATATCTTTGGGGTTTCTCTGAGCTTCACTGGTTTGTTTTGCTTTGTTTCGCACCATGTTTTAACAAGATAAGCATCTCTCTGTATTTTCCCTTCATTTCAGTAATTGCCTTCTCTAGTGACCCATTTCCTGTGCTCTTCTGTTCAGGTAGCAAGACCTCTGTGCACAGCCCACATACCCCAGTGCACAGAGCCCTCACTTAATCATATTATCATCTCAGGTAATTCATTCAAAGCTCCTCAGAGCAGCAAATGAAACAAAAAAAAGCACTTGCTTCTCTCAACTCCCTCCCCAAAGACACAACCCTTGTAACAGAGCTGCTGACCAGATGCCTGGAAATGTGACATCATCAGCCACCGAGGTGGGAATTAAGCTTCTTTCAGGTTTTCAAAGTTCTTTCACTGAAAGCATTTAGCCCCCTGAAAATTCAATCCAGTTGTTATCAACTCAGTTTTTGCCACTGTTCTGATGTGCTGCAGAGCAATAAAGAAAAGGATATGGGTTTGAGTGTATGCAAGATTCAAACCATAAAGGGATTTATAACAAAAACACAACCATTGAGGTTCTGCATCAAATAAATAAGGAAACAACTCTGTCTCTTGAAGCCAGATGTGATGTACTGTCTTAAAAGGAGCTGAGCAAGTGTTCAGGTCTATTCTGCATCCTCAGAGCTCATGTTCATGATCTTGCTTGATAAAAATTCTGGATAACTGTGATGCAGTCTCTTCAGGCAGCGGGGTGATGGCTGCCTTGCAGGAACATGGGAATGCAATGTACTTTTACCTGCGATTGACTGGAAGTTCAGGCTCAAATGAGAAATCAAGGTTGTAAATTCAGATAACTGAACAGAAGTCAAGTTGATAATGCTTTTTCTCCTTCTTCTTATTGCCTGGCAATATTGTTCTGGCTTACTGGGACAGTGTTGGGTCAATGTTTGTATCGGTGTGATCCTGCCTGGAGCCAAGCAAACACAGATTGTTGTGTCCATCTTCACGCTCCCGAGTGTCCAGTGGCCTCCCAGACGTGCTGCAGAGGGCGGTGAGCGCGGCTGAGCTGAACCAGTCCGAGGGCAGCAGGAGAGCGACTGCGCTGCCTTTCTCAGGGAGCCTCCCCCATAGGTACCCACGATAAACCCAGCCTTGCTAAACTGCCTGATTGGTTTAGTTACTTGACATCAAAGCCTGGATCCAGGTCTAAAGGACGTATGAAAGCCCAAGCCAAGAGTTTAATTCTGTATCGGCTCTGCTGCCTTTTTTTTCCCCAGCAATAATAAACCAGTAATAATCAATTGGGATATTTCAGCCAAGAGAAGGCTCCAGTGTGACCTAATTGTGGCCTTCAACACCTGAAGGGAGCTGACAAGGAGGATGGGAGAGTATTTACGAAGGCCTGGAATGACAGGACGGGGGAAATGTCTTCCCAGTGCTGGAGGGCAGGGTTAGATGGGATCTTGGGAAGGAATTGTTCCCTGGGAGGGTGGGGAGGCCCTGGCACAGGGTGCCCAGAGGAGCTGTGGCTGCCCCTGGATCCCTGGAAGTGTCTAAGGCCAGGTTGGACAGGGCTTGGAGCAGCCTGGGATAGTGGAAGGTTTCCTGACCCATGGCAGGGGGTTGGAACTGGATGGGCTTTAAGGTCCCTCCAGCTCAAACCATTCTGAGATTCTGGGATTCCATGATATTAGATAGTGTTGAACCTCTCCCAGCAGTGCACTGAGGTCCCTGCTTCCAGAAATTGTTCTATCCTCATCTCCTTAGGGTCAGGGTTTTTGTACAGACAAGAGATTTGCTTTGCTGGTTTTAAAATAACAGTTTTCTTACTTTATTGGAGAACATGAAGTCAAAGGTGCCTTTACTTCTTTACTTATAAGTAAGAAAAAGATTTACCTAGAAATGAAAAATAAGATGTGAGATGGTGCTTCTTTCTTCAGGGAATCCAATCCCTGCTGTTAGACTTGACCTCTCCAAAAGGTGGTTTTCTATGCAGAGGAGTTTTACCTCTTTCGTGGAAAGTCGCTGGAAAGGACTGGGACTTCTTGGGTCAGCTGCTTGAGCACAGTGTGTGTGTCTGTCACAGGGCAGATGAACCGTGCAAAGGCCCACTGGTTTTGGGGTTGTCTCTAAAGGGAGATGGGGCAAAGCAGCTCAGCAGGTGTGGGCTACACACGGACACAGGGAACGTGGCAGGTGCTTGGAGTCAGGAGAGAAAGCCCAGCGGGAGAAAAAGATCAAGGTGGGTCCAGCATCAGGGGCCTTGGGGTCACCCAGGCTGGAAATGACAGACAGGATGCTTGGATTGTTAGCTGGAATGGATTTTGCCCCATGGTTGTCTGGTTCTTTTATATCTCCACATCATCTGTCATCAGGGAATGTCACTCTGAGCCTGTGAAAAGAATTCTTTCTGTTTACTTTAAGCCTTTTCCTTGAAGTTGTTTGAGGGGACACCTTCCTCTTTGCATTATGAAGAATAGTGAATAATTAATCTATATTTCCACCATTTCCAGTGTTCACAACTTTACAAGGCACTATCCTCTTCTGGGTGGAGCATCCTGGGCTCCTCTTACACACAAGCTATTTCCCACCTTTTTGCTACCTGTCTGTTTTTGCTACCTGTGCCCTTTTTCATATTTTCTCATGTTGAGATAGAGTCACCATTACCAAATGGGCTCCTGGGCTATAAGTGTGCCACAGATAGCATTTCCCAGTCGTTTCTTCCCATAAATTCCTAACTTCATCTGTTTTATTGGGTAGGGCAGGAATATATATATATATATAAAAAAGTAGAAGGAGTGCCCACCGACAGTGTGATGTTTTCAGAAAGTGTTCCAGAATGATCCCGGGATCTCCCCTGGGTTTAATGAGCTATTTTAAAGTCTGTAACCTTGTCTTTACAGCTGAAATGGTTGTTCCCAGGCACATCCCTTTGCTCTCACTGGTCCTGAATTTTCCCTCTCTCCCAGCACAGAGCCATTTCAGGAGCAGTTACACACAGGGCTGATCCCAGCTCCTTGCTGAAGAAGACTTGCTCTTCTCTTTCCCTAGCTATGTTTTCCCCTCTCCTACTTTGTGCCGTAACTCATCCCTCACTTGCTGTGACCCCAGGCCTTGTGAGACCCTTTCCCAAACCTGTCCAACTCATCACAACTGCAGCAAATGCTCAATTTTACTTGCTGGGTTCATTTTCTGATGTTTTCATGAGCTGAATGGGTTCATGGAGGAGTCAAGGACGGGGTGAGCAGTGGGGAATGCATGGCCAGGAGCATGGGAGGAGGTGGGAGCTGTTGGCATTGTGTTGCTCAATAAACCATCCACTGGGTAGCCTGAGATCCTTCATGGAAGTCTTCCCAATCAGTCTGAGATTGGATAATTTGGGTTTGAAGATGTGGATAACTCAAAAAATACTGTTTCATCTGCAAATTTTGTCACCTCATTAATTTACCCTTTCCCAAGTAATTTATGACCGTGCTGAAATGCTCTGCGTGGGAACTTCCTGACTTCCTGCGTGGTGCCCCATGATGCAAACAATTCATGTAGCTTTTTTTGCAAATATTTTTTGAGTGCATCTTTCATTCCCTGAGTTATTTGTTGGCCACAGAGACTCACTAATAGACATCCTGCTTCTAGTGTGTTGAAAAAGGCTTTTATTGTTTGTATGGGAGCCCCTGGCATGTTTCTGTCTTTTGACCAGTCTCCTTAACTTGCCAGAATTACTCTTTGCTGTTCATATCCTTTGGATTCAAGTTCCACTTTTCAAAGGTTTCCTTTTCTTTCTGATCTTCTCCTTTCCTTTATTATTCACTGTTGGGTTTTAGGGTCCAGCT
Organism: Eulacestoma nigropectus; assembly: GCA_013397775.1. Lineage (NCBI taxonomy): Eukaryota > Metazoa > Chordata > Aves > Passeriformes > Eulacestoma > Eulacestoma nigropectus. Next base: position 80,645 of record VZTE01002029.1, on the reverse strand, counting down.
GAAGTCCTGGGCTCGATGGTGTAAATTTACTCCAAGCCTCCAGCAGGAAATCTCTCAACATTTTCTGTATAACCCCTAAACATTTTGCCTTCTCATTTGCTTTCTAAAATGTTTTTCCAACTACTTTGCTTATTCGTAGACTTTCAATGGTTTGAGAATGTTTATTTATTTACTTATTTATTTTTCTTTTCTACAAATAGGGGAATTTGAATATATAACAGACACTGTTAGAGAAATAATCTGTCTTCAACCAACCCTCCTGTGCACTATCCAGGATTGCACCTACTTTGGAGGTTGCTCCAAATTGCTCCAAAGAAGCAACAACAAAGTTGTTGTACTTTGAACAAACAAGTTGATAAAGATAACAAAATCTGTCTTTTGATCAGAATTCAGTATAACATTTGCCCTGCCTGTATGGCCGTGATTGAAGTCACTCATTAATTATGGGCTGCCCAGGGCGGTTTGGAGTCCCCATCCCTGGAGGTGTCCAAGGAAGGCCTGGACACCGCCCTCAGTGCTCTGGTCAGGGGACAAGGTGGGCATCGGGCACAGCTTGGACTCGATGGTCTGGGAGGGCTTTCCAGCCTCACAGATTCTGTAATTCTGTGGTTAATACTGTGCTTTTCTACTTTTGTAACCTCCCTTACTTGTCTTTGTCTTTCCTGGTCTCCGGCATCACCACAGAGAGGTCAGCAGTTGGTAGCTTTGGTATTTTTTTTCCATACTGGCATGGAATTTCAACCTATTGATCTTTGGAACTCCTTCATGCAATTAAATATATATTACTGCAGTCCACTGTATTATTCCTGTATCTCTGTTATCACAACATCATCTGAATTAGCTTCTTTACCTTGAATTTCCCAGGTGCTTATGAAATTAATTCTGTAATTTAAAAGTAGGCAATTTGGTTTACCCATCTTAACTTCAGGCTTGGATTTTGTGTTTGCAGTAGAGGTAAATATTTATGTATATTTATACATACAGATGTATATCTGTATATATATACACATAGACATATACACACACGCATATGTGCATATCTGTGTGCACATACATGATATACATTTATTCATCAAACCAGGATGGTTTGGTTTGGGAGGGACCTTAAAGATCATCTAGTTCCACCCCCTGCCATGGGCAGGGGCATCTTCCACTACCCAGCTTGCTCCAGGCCCTGTCCAGCCTGGCCTGGAACACTTGCAGGGATTATTGTTGCCCAGAGAATTCTTGCATGTGGGTATCAGAGCAATATTCAGTTTTTTAGGTGCAGGAATTAAGAGACAGTTTTTATCTCCAGATACCAGCTAAGAATGCACAAAACCTGATGTGCAAAATGACTTTTGGGACGTGAGAGATCAGCGTGGCGTGGAGGTGCTGCTGGAGAGGGGCACTCCAGGAGCTCCAGTGCCTCGGGAAGTGCAGTGGGTTGGGAGAGGCTCCCTGGAGTGCGCAGGCAGAGCTGGAACCGGGCACAGACGGAGGCAGCGGTGGAACGTCTGCAGTGCTTGATCTCTGCAAGCATTCATCAAAGTCTGAGCAGGCAACAAGTTTCCTCTTGTTGTGTCCTGGTTGGATCTCGCACGCAGACAGCACGCCACGATCCTCATCTTCCCTCGCCATCCTTCACTCCAGCAGCAGCTTTCCCGAGCCTCAGGCACCACAAGCTCTGACTCATTTACTTAATATTCCTCTAATGAAACTGCCCAGAGCTCTGGACCTATTCTCCTCCAAAACAATCCTTCTCCTCCCTATTTTTCCACACCCTTCACTTTCTTCTCAGTTGCCGTCACATTCCTAATCAGACTTTAGCTGAGCTCCCCTGAGCAGACTTTCCCTTCCGTTCCCTGCCAGACCCCTCATGTCCTGCCAGCCCAGTGAGGGTATGAGTGGCAGTGGAAGGACCAGGTGACCTTTAGAGCAAAGCCAGGAGGGTGAGAATCAAGCAGGAGTTTCTTCAGCCACAGTGTAATGGGGAGAGGGGAATGGACATCCCGGTGTCCTCCCCACCCTGGGTTTGGAGCAGGACCCTGGGTAGCTGGAAGCTGCATTGATTGCAGGGCATCCTTTGCTGTGGCAGGGGAGCTGGGACAAGCACAGGTGCTTCTTCCAGGAAGGATGGGAATGGCAGGAAAGGCTGAGAATGGGAAATCTGCCCCAGAGCTCTCTGTACTGGTTGGGTGGGCTGGAGAGCACTGGGATGAGCAGAGCCCCAGCCCAGGGGCTGCCACCAGAATCAGCCGGACAGCAGCTGTGGAAATTCTTGCCCAGCCTTGTTGAGGACCGTGTTACCACTGTAATTCAAAGATGACAAGGTGGTAGCATTCCTGGAGTCCTGGTCTCTTGACTTCAGGACCTGAAATCCCAGGCAGTAGCCCCAGACTGCTTGAGATGATTTTTTCTGGCCAAGATGATTTTTCTCTTTTTTGTGGAATCTGCATCTTCCAGGATCTACCTGAGACACCTCCCAGGCATCTCCTGGAGTCTTTTCATATCTCCTCCAGGCAGCTGATATCCCAGATACCATTTCCCAGAGTCTTTTCATCTCTGATTTAGGTACTGGATATCCTGGGTAGCAGTCCCAGACTCCTCCAAGGAAGTAATCTGAAATGATTTTTCTCCTTTCATGGAAACCTCGTCTTCCAAGATGCACCAGGCATCTCCAGGAGTCTTTTCACATCTCCTCTTGGGAGCTGAGATCCCAGGTAGCAGCCCCATAACTCCTCCAAGGAGGTACCAAGGGACTCTTCCTCTTTTGAAGGAAAGTGTGTGTTCTGGGTTCTCGAGCATTTCCTGGAGTCTTGATCTCTGATTTCAGGGACTGAGATCCCAGGTAGCAGCTCCACACCGCTCCAGGGAAGCTTCCCAAAATGTTTTTGCTCTTTTGGTTGTAGCTCTCTGTTCCGGGCTCCAGCTGAGACTCCTCAAATATCTGCAGGGAGGGTCAGAGCAGGGCCCGGGCTCTGCTCCGGGGGCCCAGCAGTGGCACCAGAGCCACGGGCAGGGGCTGATCCCAGCAATTCCCCCGGCACAGGAGGCAGAACTTCTGCCCTGGGATATTCCAGAGCCACATGGACACAATCCTGTGCCCTGTGCTCTGGGATGGCCCTGCCTGGGCAGGGAGGTGGCACCAGTGACCCTCTGGGGTCCCTTCCTGCCTGACCCTCCTGGGATTCTGTGGGATAAAGGGAACTGCAGATGCTCAGCACACATTCATTGGCCATGCTGAGGTCCAGGAATGGGGAGTTCACCTCCTTTGTCCCTTCCCCAGGTCCATTGACTTTGCCTCCTCCCTGCTCAGACGCTGGCCCTGAGTGCTGGGAGCAGCCCCTTGTTTGTATATTTTATATAAATCTCAGTAGTGGAAGCACTGCATGAGAGGCTGTGAAAGCTTTGTGGTGGGAGCAGAGGGAGAAAGGAAACACAGTTAGAGGTGACCAGCACACCTATGGTTTTCCTGGATGTGGGACACAAATGGTGATGGAATGGATCTGCCCCAGTTGGGCTGCTCAGGATGTCACAGCTGAGTCAGGAGATGCAGGTGGGCCTGTGGTGTTTCCTGTACCCAGGATGTAGAGGCTGTCAGGGGAATTTCAAACCATTCTGCATTGTTGATGGGGGTTTTTTTGTCTGTATGTGTTACTTTACTGAATCTAAAGGACTTTGAAGGACTTTGGTCCTCTTGGGAAGCAGAAGGGGCTGATCCAGAGCAGGACTGGCTGCCCAAGGAATGATGTTTCTTCCTAGGGCTGGAGAACATGAAACCTGTGGACTTGGCTTCTCAAGCTCAGTGTTGGTAAGCACATTCCTTGCTCCTAAGGAACACATCCTGTCCATCCTCAGGATTTCTTTTACAACTGTTGCTATGGCATCTGCAGAATAGCTGCATCCGGGGCAGAGGATTTGGTAGGGTATTGGTAAATATTAAATAATAGGTGGATGGATGTTCCTGCCCAGATCTGGGGTCATTGTGTGGAGGATTTCTTCCCCCTGAGCAGCTCTGAAGGATGCACAGGGTGGTTCTGAGCAGCAGGAGAGAAGGATTTGGATTTGGGTGGATGGTGGGGCTGGTGAAGGGTGCGTGGGGCAGGTGGGTAGGGAGGTGATGGGGAGGAGGTTTGGCTCTGGAGGAGGGGATTAGTGGGGTGAGGAGGACAAGGTCTGTCCAGGGGTGCAAGTGGGAGGAGTGGAGCCATTTCCCATGCATGAGCTGGAGGCTGGTCCTGAACAAGGCAAGGCAGGGGCTGGTGAGAGTTGTTGGAGCTGCACACACAGAGCTCTCCTGCAGCCTGTACAGACAGGCCTGTGCTCCTCAAAGGAGGGATCGGATTCTTGCCCTCCGGGGCTTTCCAGCCAGCTCGCAGTTCAGAGGAGTCCTTTCTTTCTCCTGCTGTTCACGCCCTGCAAAGAATTTTCTATCAACAAAAGAAATTGTTTTATAATCAACTTGATGTTCATCCCCAGTTCTGGGCTATGAAAGGGGTTTTGAAGGACCAGGGAAATGGAGCCTGGAGGTTGTGGAAGCAGAGGACAGCAGCCGGTGGCACAGCCCTGCTGGAATGGGGTGGAGGAATTTGGGGACACTCCAGAGCCAGTGAAACTCTTGGGTCCATCTCTGGGAGTGGGAGCAATTGCACAAAATGCCAGCAAAGGAATAATCCCTGGAAAGAAAGCTTTGGGGCATCCCCTGTGTGTGCCATGGTAGGCTGAGACTTTTACTCTTGCAACTTTTCTGGCTGGATTTAAAGCCTGTTGGGTGCTTCATGGCATGAAGGTCCTTGAAATGTTGGTTGTAGCTCAGGCTGTACCTCAGCCAGCAGGACCGTGTCAAACTCTGAAGGATTGTCTTTGGACACTTCGTTATCATTCCAGGGAAAAACCAGTCCTGTTAAACCTTACTTGATGGCAGCCCTGTCGTGAACCTTCTCAGGTCAGGCTGGGCAGAAGAACTGTTTTGAATTATCTGACCATGCCTCAGGCTTTTGGAAAGCAGCATTTGTGTCCCTTTGCAGTACAAGTGTCCCTGCCTGGGTCTGCAGTTGTGGATTCAATATTTTTTAGAGAAGGATGGAAACATGGGCTGTCTCAGGAGCTGGACTCGGTTACCTGACTGGTTTTCTTGGCTTCCATGAATGTGTCCAGAAGCCAGTGAGTTTGGAAAGAAATTTTTCTGTACTTATGAAAGGCGATTTTTAAATGTCAGAGTTGAAAGTACTTTTTCTTAGTAAAAAAAAAATCACCACCAAACCATCCCAAGCTGGCTGGGCACGAAACTGCCTGAATAGCTGAGCTGAATCCATGGCATCTTCTGGAAGATTTTTTAGGGCTTTAAAAGGAGCCCATGTTAGTGTTGTCTCTCCCAGGCAGGAGCTCACACTGACCAACACACCACAGCCTTTAAGCTGTTTGTATCCAAATTGTTTGGTTACTTAATTCTAAACCAACCACATCCCCATATTCGGAGGAATTGCCACATCATGGTGCTCTGGAAGTGTCCTTTGGCACTTGATTTACAGCAACTAAATAGCAGTGGGGTCAGTGGCCAGCTGGCCACTGAGCAGGAAACTGGAGGACAACAAGAATTAATAATTTTCCATGGAAGCCGGAGTGTCTGACGGCACTGGAAGCTGTGAGGATGGATCAGCCTCCAGGATATTAACCACGGAGATGGCTCTCAGCATTTGCTGCCAGTGCTGATGGCTCTGGGAGCAAATGGCACATGGATTCATCCGCCCCACTGCCCACTGAGCTGATGGGTTTGGCTGGGGATGAGGGAATTTGGTACAGTTGTACAGAAGCAGCATCTCCGCAGGTTTCCAGAGAATGAGAGACAGCCATCCTTGGTCAGAGCACTAGGAGAAGCAGCAGTGTTTGGGAATTCCCCAACTCCCGGTAGCAGAAGTGATTGATGGGAGCCGGGAGATTCTGGGATTGGCACATGAGGAGCAGTGTTGGGGCTGTCAGGCTGCCCACGCTGCGAGGGGAGCTCAGGATGGACAGTGCTGTCGGAGAACGGACATGAGGGATTGATCACGGAGCTGGAAGAGAGCTCAGGCCAAGAAGAGCAGCAAGGGGGGGCTGTGCCACTCTCCCATCTCGATTAGATTCAGCAAGGAAGGCCACTTCCAGCCCATTTCTTAATATTAGAGGAGGATTTGAATGCTCCTGCAGGAAAAGTGCCACCCCCACTACCCCACAGCAGTTTGTCCAAGTTGACCTCAGTGGTTTCCTGCCAAAAATACCTGTGAACAATAATGACTTGTTAATGATTTATCCCTGTGTTCTCAAGTGCTGCACTGATTCCGAATAACACAGAAACCATTGGGGCAGGCTCTTAAGGTTTTGGCTACAATGGCTTTTTGTCCTTCCCCCATGACAGGGGATGCTGGTTGCATGAGGGAACCAAGGGCTCTGGGCAGTGTAAATGCACATTGTTCAGTGTGACTTTAGGGAATATTGGTGGGAAAAGCAACTGCATTGGATGGGGGGAGAAATGAACTGAGCTGTAACGAAGGATTGTGCCTTGCAGAGTTTGCAGAGTCGTGAGCAGACACCAGCAGGTTCCCCGCGGTGCCAGCAAGGCACAGCTGTTCAGAGAGTGTGCTCTCTGCAAAGAGCTGCAAATCCGCGTTGCGTGGGCCTGGCGTGGCTCTGGCCATGGGATCCAGCACCACAAGCTCTCTCCTTCCCTGCGAGGTGGGCACCTGCCCTTTTCCCAGGCCATCAGGGCATAGAGGGCTGAGGTACCACAGCAAAAAGCTGTTCCTGTGCTTCCAGCGTGGCTGTGTAGTAAATCCCGCTCAGCCATCCTGCCTTGGGAGTGGGAGCGCCACAAGATGAAAAGCAGCAGATAGAGAGGAAGAACCTGTGATTGCAACAACCACCTCCACCCTGCAGAACCAGGAGAAAAGGCAAGGGAGCCCAGGAACCGGAGTCTGCATGAGTGAACTCAAGGTGTTCATGGCTCATTTTACACAACAAAGTGGAGTTTCAGTGCTGAGCAGCCAAAGCAGAAGCTCCAGGCAGTGCTTGACTCTCCCAGTGGTCTTTGTCTGGCAGGGGCCAGTGTCATTGTTAAGAAAAAAGCAGAAAAACGCAGAATTGGCAGGTGCCAACGGAGACTCCGTCCATTGTGTCTCCTCCTCTGCAGGAACCAGGGATGAGAGCGGGAGACCTCCCTCCAGTAACCAGGAGGACTTTCTCCTTTCTGAACTTCTTTGAGTCTCACCTACTGTGGCTCCAGATGTCCTCGTTGTCCCAGCACTCATCCCCCTCTTGGATGTCTTGTCTGTCCCCTCTCACAGAGATGCAGGTTGGTGAGGGCTGGATGCTCCAGTGGAGGTGACGTCACAACTCACCTCCTTTCACTGCCCCAGACAAATGGGCTGTGAGTGGCTCCCGTCCCATTCCTTGGCATAAAACAGCTGGTAGAGCTCAGTCATAGTCATTTGGTCAAATTATTGGGGGCCCTGAATGAAGACAGTGGGTAGAGCATCCACTGGATCTCACTCTGTTGAAGTGAAGTTATTTCACTTCCTGCCCTGTTTGTCCTTCATCCTGTGTATTCACTGTTCTGTGCTGCTCTGGACACGGCAGCAGAGATGCCCGAAAATGGAAATTTCTCCACATTTTTGGCCTCAGTCTCTTGAGTCCTGGGGCAAGACCTCTGTCATCCCTGTCCCTAAGAACCTCCACGTGGAGACATGCCCTTTGCTGATGAATGCTGGAGTCTCCAGAGGCTCCCAACAGGCTGAAACTAAGGCAAGAGTTTCATGCTTACCTGCTTCAAGCTCCTTCCAGTGTGCCAGCTCAGCTCTTTGAACGTCTGTGACACCATGGAGTAACCTGGTCTAGTGGAAGGTGTCCCTGCCCATGACAGGGGGTGGAACAAGATGGTCTCCAAGGTCCCTTCCAACCCAAACCATTCTGGGATTCTGTGATCTTCCATGGCTAGAGTCCCCCAGGATGCAGCAAGGATGGTAACAGAGTTCACTCAGGAAACTCAGGAAGTCTCCTGTGAAATTATCTTCAGTCCAAGAAAAAGTATTTTATTGACTTCCCTGAAATCCTTTGTTGAGATCAGTTGCAGGGAATGTTGTGGAAGAAGTATAAATGGGCAAAAAGGGAATAAGGAGTGTTTGTGAAATCCTTCAGGCTGTTCACCAGCTGGCTCTGGGTACATCTCCCAGATCAGTAACTCCAGTAATGCTGGGAAGGTATCCCAAGTCGAACACCAAGTGGAAAACCACTCTTAGAGTCATCTCTGCTTGCTTGTGATAGTCGGGTCACAGATTCCCGGAATCCCAGAAGGGCCAGGCTGGAAGGGGCCACTGTGGGTCACCTGGTGCCACCTCCCTGCTCAGCAGGGTCATCCCAGAGCACAGGGCACAGGATTGTGTCCAGAGGGCTCTGGTATATCTCCACCCCTTCCCTGGGCAGCTTGTTCAGGGCTCGGGCACTGCCCAGGGAAGAAGTTCTGCTTCATATTCAGGTGGAACTTTCTGGGCATCAGCTCCTGCCCAGGTCACAGGGTTATGTCAATTTTGGGTCAGACCGCTTGTGCCTCTGCTGAAATTCTTGTTTCTGCTCAGCATCTGAAGATGTCAGTGAAAGAAATTTTCAAGCAATTTCACTCTTGCTGTTTAAGCTGGTGCAGCCACGTGTGCCTGTGTTGTGTGGCCTCAAGAAGAGCAGTAAGTGTAGGTTGGAAGTGAGGCAGGAGTGTGACCCAGGCACCCCACCTTTGGTGCCTCCTGCAGCAGTGGCAGAGCTCAGCATCCCCAGGAGCCCGGAGCTGCATTCTCGGCATTCCTGCAGCTCCTTAGATGTCAGTGATGTCATCGATAGCAGCCAGGGAATTGCAGATCCCAGAGGGCCTGAACTCATGTCTTAGCAAGTAAGCGTAGGAGGAACCCATTTCTGTCGTGTACTGCACTGTACCAGCAAGTTTCATTGACTCAAATCACAGCAAATGTATTTGCATCTACATTTCTGTCTTCTGGAAGTACAACAACGTCCAACAAGAGACTCGTGTCCTCTACCAGCCACTCACTCATCCCTGCTACAGAAAACTACATCTGAGCAATCAAACAATGGGAAGCCGGTGCAGAGTGAGATTGAAAAGCAAATAATTTATTCCTTTAGCTGTTTGATCTTTGTCCTTGTGCCCAGGACCTGCTGACATTAAACATATTTCGAGACAGAACTGGCATGGAGTGAAGGCATCAGCTTTTCTCTGGAAAGCATCCCTTGGAAACTGCATCTCGTGTCAGCCTGTGAAAGAGATGAGTTTGCGTTCTTTTGTGCAGGATGAAATAGCTCATTTTAGGAACACAGGAGCAAAATTTTAATTAAAAGTTTCCTACTTTTATCACCTGGCCTTTTGTACCAAGAGCTTTGGGATGATGGCAGCCCAGTACCGTGCAGGCTCCTGGTAGGCACGGGGTGCATCAGTTCCTGCTGCTGGTGTAGCTGGGAGTTTGAAATTCTGGGATGGACTGAAGCAGAATGTTTCTAACAATGGTTTGGTGGTACCTTGAAGCCACGATAGCACAGTCTGCAGATGGTCTCGTGAACAGCATTAAATAGCATTTTACAGCCTAAAGTTTGGTGGTGAGGGAGGCTGATGGGCCATGAGACACGTTTCTATCTGAAACAGAGATCTTAATTTTTTTTCTAGTTGTATTTAGGAAGTTGCCTCTGGCAGGACCTTCCAGGGGCAGAGCATGGTGCAGAGATTAACTTCTGCTCTCGCTGAGCCTCCCCAGGTGGCTGTGGGTGCAGGACCGTGGGTACGACGGACCCTCCTCTGCAGCTGCGGAATTTCCTGCTCGGAAGCAGAGTTTGCTCTGCAGCCTCAGTGCTGCTTGAATGTGGCTCTGTGTTACTCAGCTGTAATTAGAGCAGCTTGCCAGTTCTTTATTTCATCCCTTCATTTCTACGGGATTTCCAGACCTGGTGCAATTTGCCCCAAAGAGCTGGGGCTTGTTTTCTAGTCCAAATCTAGCCAGACCTTATACCTACACCTGCATTTCTCCAGCTACAAATAACAATGGAAGTGATTTTATCTAATCTCCCACCACCTGGTTTGTGCTTGTCCTCACTCTTAGGCACGAGGGTATTGAAAACGCTTTTTGGCAGGAGGAGCTTTAAGCAGTGTAACCACCAGCATTAACGCAACCACCCAGGCTGTGTGTAAAGAACCAGGTATGGATGGCAGTGACCTCACGCAGGGAGGGAAACCTGGACAGCCAGAGCTCGTGGGTTGTGCGGTGTCCTCTAGGAAAGCCTGGGGGCCGCGCAGCAGAGCCAGGGCTGCTGTCCTGCAGGGAGAGCCCACCTCGGGGCGTGCGCCCCTGGGCGCGGGGGCTTCAGGGAGCCCTTGGGCGCTCCTGTCTCTACGTGACTTGGCACCCGCATCCCAGGACACCTCTCCAGAGCAGAGCTGTGACTTTCTAGCTTGGGTTTCACCACGGAGCACCCAAGGCCCCTCCTCTACGCCGGCATTTCGGCGCTGTGCTTTGGAAGGACTCCAGGCCAGCAGTGAAGGGCTCTTTGATAATATCTGACGGGCGGGTAAGAATTTTGGGCAGCAGCCAAGGTACACATTGCCTGTAATCGTTAACTCGGTCTGTAAACAGTTCAAACGGCACTGAAGAGGCCGTCAGTTATTACATTAGCGAGAAGCCTTTCATGTGCCCGCGCAGGAGCCGGAGCCGCGCAGCGCCGGCCCCTGCGGAGCAGCTCTGGCTGCAGGCACGGCCTGGCCGTGCAGCGAGCGCTGTGCCGGGCGCCTGACCTTCAAACCCTCGGCGCTGCAGCAATAACTAAATCATTACTTTCCTTTTGTTCTGCACCTGGCTCGGCGGTGGAGCCCAGGGAGACGGAGGGGGAAGGGATCAGGCAGCGCTCCCCCCGGCGCCAGCCGGGAAGGTTCAGCAGGGCTGGCTCCTCCGCCCCAAGCCCATCTCCTGCCGGCAGCTTTTCCCTGGGGTGGCTCCTCCGCCCCAAACCCATCTCCTGCCGGCAGCTTTTCCCTGGGGTGGCTCCTCCGTTCCAAGCCCATCTCCTGCCTGCGGCTTTTCCCTGGTGAGAACAGCTCCATGTGCAATCCCAACAAACGTTTCACTCGTGAACAGGTAAAGCTTCCCTGGACCGTTGCTGGTTTCTCCAGAAATGGCCACAGTGGTGGTTCAGGGCCACATCAGGATCCTGACATCTCCAGGCAACAATGCTGCTGAGCTTCATCTTCAGGAGAGTTTTAGAGAATTCCTCAGTCCACATCAACCTCTGGAGACCCCTTTGGTCTCTTTTGAGGAGCATTTCAGCCCTCCTGGAGATGTGTGATGTTCAGAAGAAGTTGTTGCTTAATTTGACCCAAAAGGAATTTCCTTGTCAGTCTTTGCTCTTCTACATCTGCTTCCTCCTTTCTAGGGGATCAAGAATGCCATTTCTGGCATCAGCTGTCAAGGTTTTAACTTTGAAACCCATTGTAAAAAGCTGGTGGTTGAGGAAAAGTACCCAGTGCCTGCAGTAGAGTGATCTAGGCTCGGGTGAGTCTCTGTATGTGGCCCATCACTGCAGAGCTGCTTTCAGGGTCAGAGCTGTCTCAGGTGTTTCACGGACCAGTTGTGGGAGTCCTCATGTGTCTGTGCCACCCCTGAGCTGGTCCCAAGGGACTTTTGTGCTTGGAGAAGTGAGGGAGCTGCCAGCACAGCTTGGGCTTTGCCAGTGCTTCGAGGGCTGTAGAGGGACGAGACTTGTGTGGGTTCTGTGGGACAGCTGTAACCTCCCAGCCACTGCCAGCACAGTACAGAGGGTCGTGTGAGAGAGGGTCTTCAAGTACGGAGATGGCTCCAGGATGGGGACGGGCTGGGCCCTCCAAGGTGTGCAAAGTGAGCAGGTCGGCATGGGTTGGATGCTCTCCATGGGATTTGGGATCCAGACTGCCTGCAGAGTGCTTGGAGGTAGAGGAGCATGAGCTGTCCTCCCGTAACTTGGGCCAGCTTGCCTTTGCTTTCATTTAGTGCTGTGAGTCAGGGCTGACCAGAGAACCTCCCTTTGCCTTTGATACTCCAGCATGGATGTGTGGACCAGACAGAGACAGTTTAACCAGACATTGTTAGGGAATTTTGCCAGAGATTTCCTTGCTGGTCCATGCAATCCTCATGGTGGCTGGGCCTACGGAAGTCACACTTGCTTCCCTCATGTGGGACCTCTCTGTCCGCAGGAGAGCAAACGTCAGCAGAGCTGTCAGTGAGGGGTGTTTGAGAGTTTTCTCCAACCCCATGGGAATCATTTAGGTTGGAAAAGTCCTCCAAGACCATCAAATCCAGCCTGTGCCCGACGCCCACCTTATCCCCAGCCCAGAGCACTGAGTGCCACATCCAGGCCTTCCTTGGGCACCTCCAGGAATGGGGACTCCAAACCTCCCTGGGCAGCCCCTGCCAAGGCCTGACCACCCTTTCCATGGAGAAATTCCTCCTGGTGTCCAACCTGAGCCTCTCCTGGCACAGCCTGAGGCCGTTTCCTCTCCTCCTGTCCCTGTTCCATGGGAGCAGAGCCCGACCCCCACCCGGCTCTGAAGTCCTTTCAGGGAGTTGCAGAGAGCGGCAGAAGAGATCCAGACTTCACCTAACCCATCTAATCCTGCACGTGTGATAATCAAATAAACATCCCTCTTGGGTTCAGCACTGCTCTTTGTTGCTCACCAGTTTGATAATGAAAAGGAGAGGGAAACACAGTCATTTCTTGATTAGGGACTGATATGTTGTATCAAACCCACAGGCCCTGCTGACCCTTGACTTGGGCCAAAGGTAGTGAAGCTCATGAGCACGAGTAAGGGCACAAGCACGGGAGTATTGCACTGGCACCCTGTAGGTCCTTTGTCTCCTCTCTCACCTCTGGCCACTCCTTCAGGGGACTCGGATGGTTGTCTGAGCTGTTTGCACGTTGAGGTAGGACCTGAGTCTCTCTAAGAATAATGCATTTGTTATCAGTGGATGTGTTTGTCTGTGACTCACATGTGGGTAAGGTGTGTTTGCTGTTATAATAGCTCTTGAAACTTTATGCAGGTAAATTAAAAAAGCTCCATATCCTGATGGCTGAGCTTCATGCCCAGGAGTCGTGGAAGTGGCAATTTTTCCTTGGGCCTCGTGAAACACTCGGATGTTCTTTTCCTTTTCCAACCAGCCATTTCCTTCTTCTTCATGGCTAAAATCCACTTCATCTCCCTACCCGTCCCTCCTCATCCTCCCATGTCCTTCTAGCAGTGTCCTACAGCACTTTCCAGCTCCGCTGTCGCTGTGTTTCAGCCTCCTGGCAGCATCTCCTGTGCCTGTGGTAGTGTCCTGTCATTCCTGCTGCTGCTTCTGTTAGTAGAGTGGAATGGTCTTGGGGTAAGAGGGGCTTCTGTTCAGCTGGTAAAGCTGGAGAGTTCAGGTAAACTGGGAAGAGCCTTTCTTACAGGAATAAAGACATTCACACAGCATTAATCACAGAATCACTGAGGTTGGAAAAGACCTCGAACACCATCAAGTCCAACCTGTGACCAATCCCCACCTTGTCACCAGCCCAGAGCGCTGAGTGCCATTTCTTGGACACCTTCAGGGATGGGGACTCCACCACTTCCCTGGGCAGCTCCTTCCGATAGCTGACATGAAGAAATTCTTACGAATGTCCAAGCTGAACCTCCCTTGGCACAACCTGGAGCTGTTTCCTCTTGTCCTGTCACTTGCCTGGGAGAAGAGTCCAATCTCCACCTGGCTCCAGCCTCCTGTCAGGCTGAGTTTTGGGGGAGGCTGGGAGAGGAGGATCTGGTGGCTGCGGTGTCCCAACAGGGCTGTGTTGCTGTCAGGAGCATTCCTCAGTGACTGAGGAGTGCACATGGCCTGTTCCATCCCAGCTGTGCAAGGTCCCTGGAGGTTTCCCTGGTGCCAGCAGCTGGGACAGTGCCCATGCTCTGACACCTCTGGGAGATGCACTGGGACAGTGCCCATGCTCTGCTGCACATCTGGCTTTTAGAGCTGGGACATCTGCCCTGCTCCTTCCCACAGGAATCCTGTCTCAGGTGCCCTGTTTCCATCTCCTCACAGACCCTCCAGCAGAGGGTCTTGCCCAGTAGTTCTTACAGCCAGATTAGTGTTGGCAGCAAAGATGGAGAGGGTGGTAGGAGACCACTTCCACTTGCCTTTTGAAGCCTACAAAGGAATATAAACCTTACTTAGCTCAGAGGCTCACTGACAGAATTCCAGCAGGGAAGAGGTGTCTTGAGCCAGACATATCAACAAGTACAGGAATATCCGTGTCCTGCCTCAGGAGCTCATGCTGGGTGACGGTGACATGACACAGCTGGGTGCAGCCAGCAGGGCAGTGGGCAGTGGGTGCCTCCCACAGACACACAGACATGGCCCGACAATGTCCAAGATGCTCCGTGTCCCCACAGCTGCCACTGTGGTGCTGTAGGCCCCTGGCTCATCCCCTCACTGCTGCTTCGGCTGTAGCTCATCTGTGAAGGAGCTTTTTCACAAGGCATTTCATCTACTCGAGGCTATGGCACCAGTGGCACGTGGAGAATGATCCTGGCATGAGATGGAGAATGGTCCTGGCATGAGCTGTGGCAGGGGAGGCCTTGCTGTCCTGGACAAAACCCTTGCACCCTTCTGGCGCTGCATGCGTGAGCATTCCCTCAGTCTTGCATGGGATTCCACCTGCAGGAATAGTGGCGAGAGGAGGGGAAGGAGACTGGTGTTGGGACACAGCCAGAAGACACAGCACTGTCCCACAGCTGAGGCAGCAGCTGGCTCTGCTGATGTTCTGGGAGCAGATGCCCTCCCGGCTCTCTGGCACTGACTACGAATCCCAGCTCTATTCTGGAGTTTGGTTCCTAGATGAAATATTCATGGCAAAAGTCTAGTGGGAGGTGAGTGTGCAGCCCGTGGTGCTGCCTGGTGAGTGCAGAACCCCGTGTGTGCAGTTCCCCTGCAGCCCCAAAATGCGTAGAGAAAAGGCAAATCCTAACAGATGCTCCTCTGCAGCCCCCCGACCACAGCAGGCTGTGCCCACAGCCAGGCTGGTGTCCCCACCTTTGCATTTAACAGCTCTTCCTGGTGTTTTGATCCATGAATTCTCCATATTTGTAATGAATTTTTGTGGCTTTAACGTATCCCCCCTGTACTAAGCTGAAGAATTTTTGTTCACTTAATCACTTGTACCGAAATCTCTGTTTAAGATGGAGTGAGAAGGACTCCTTGATTAATAGTCAAGATGTTGACACACTGCAGCTTTATCTAGTAGATTTTCATTTTTCATTTGTTTTTTACAGTAATTCCTGTTTGCTTTTTGACTGCTTTGGGTGATTCAACAACGGTTTCCATAAAACTCCCCACAGTGACTCCAGGCTCTTTCCTGTTCTTTAACAGCTCACCTAGAGCTCATCCCTGTGTAAAATACCTGGATATATTTTTTCATATTTGCATTTTTTAACATCTTGCATCACTCCATCACTCAGTATCATGACATCCTTTGCTAGACAGTTTTAGTATTTACCGACTTGGATTTTTATGTGTTACTGAAGAACTCGCTCGTTTCACCATCCCTCTCATTTTCCATGTGGTTTGTGAATATTTGGACAACACAGTTTGCCTTGGGACTGTCCTGGTGAGGTCATTGTAAAGGCTGCCCTGCTTTTTTCTTTTTAGTTCTGAAGATCATAGAACCATAGAATGATTTGGATTGGAAATGTCCTTAAAGCCCATCCTGTTCCACCCCTGCCATGGGCAGGGACACCTTCCACTGTTCCAGGCTGCTCCAAGCCCTGTCCAGCCTGGCCTGGGACACTGCCAGGGATCCAGGGGCAGCCACAGCTTCTCCGGGCACCCTGTGCCAGGGCCTCCCCACCCTCCAGGGAACAATTCCTTCCCAATATCCCATCCAGCCCTGCCTCTGGCAGTGGGAAGCCATTTCCCCTTTTCCTGTCACTCAAGGCCATGTCCACAGTCCCTCTCCCTGGGCAGTACTGCACAATATTCCATCGTCTTCCATAACCCTGACCTTGTAGGAGAACAGGAGAGGAGACACCAGATTCTGGCATTCATGGAGCTGCCTTTAGTCCCACACTCTCTGACTGCTTTGAGGAACCCTGTGGCTCTATGAACCATCCCTTTCCTTTTCCAAAGCTCTGTTCTTCCCTTCTCTTCATTAATGCCTGTTTTTTTTAACCTGGCTTTTCTTTTTGGCAAGGAAGTCAGGATTATCGATCTGCCGTTCCCTGCATTGCTCTCAACTTCTTCAAATGCATTTTGGTATTTGCTGGCTGCAGTTTTTCTGGGATTGTGGTCAGTGTAGTGAAGAGTTTAGTCCAGGATTTTTCTCAAGCCCTTTGATGAACACTCTCCTGTCCTGTTCTCTTCCTGTCTTTTCCATGTCAGTCTTATGGGTTGGTTATAACACTTCTCCTGCCACTTCAGATCAGATCAAATTTTGATTCATCCCCCATGAAGAAAGCGTGGGAAGTGCTCTCTTACAGAGAAAACTGAGGATTTTCTCAGAGTCCTTTTTCAGCCCTTGTCCCTCAGGACTCCTTGGTGAACAGAAGGGGGAACAGAAATGTTTAAAGGGTCCTTGGGGAGGAAAAAAGAGCACAAATAATGTCTTTTCCATGGGCATGGTTGATTCAGTGAGAATTAATAGGCTCAGGCTGGAGCAAAACCGACTCCAGTGAGGCACTGGAATACACTCCTGGTGTGAAGGAGAAGGGAGCCCTGGAGTGGGTGAGGAGTCTCCCTTTTTGGAGGTCTTGAAAACAGGTTGAGCAAGTGTCTCTGTGGAATGTTTTAGGTCTGGCTGATCCTGCCTTCAGGCAGCAAAGTGGGCTAGATGACCTCTCAGGGTCACCTTTTTTTCCTCTTGTTTTATACATGAAGCTCCCAAGTGGGAATTGGGCACCTCTCCAGGCCTGATTCCCCAGGACCTTTCCCTGTGTTTCTGCTGCTCAGTGCAGCCTGTGAGTGATGCTAGGAGGGACAGGGTGGTGTGAAGGTAGTGGGTCTAGTGGGAATAAAGTGGGAAAGATGGCAAGCAGGAGTTAAAAAAGTGAAATTCAGTATCGTAGGAGTGGCACTGTGGACAGAAAAGGTAAAAAATAAAGAGAATCCACAGGTTAAGGAAACAGGAAACCAAAAAGGTGATAGCAAGAAGATAGGGATGAGGAGGAGCTCTGTGTCCTCTTTGAAGGTGTGACAGGAGGGATGTGGTGAGAGACAGATGGAGTGACAAAGCCAAGGCTCCCAGGTTGAGAGTGTCTTACCAGGGCCAGGGTGTGGACAGAGCTGCAGGGCTGAATCACCCAAGAGTGGGTCCAAATCCTGCCAGCTGATCCCAGCCCACCACTGGGATCCCGGGAGCACAGAGGCAGGCAAGGATTGTCCTGGGAGAAGGATCTGGCAGAGCAGCAGTGTGACTTCCACCAGGGAACCCAGCTGGAACAGCACTGTGGGGTCCAGCATAACAACCACTGAGGTCCCTCTGCTGACTGGGAGCCCCTGGGAGCGGGGAGTGCTGGATCAGGGCTGTGGTGGGATTTGGGCAGCATGTGTGAAACCTCTCTGGTGTTGGATGTGAACACACCCCCTCTCTCCAGCAATGGGATTTTGTTGTCTCCTGGATCACGTAAGGGTCTATGAGGAGCCCTGGCCCCGTGGCTGCTGGTGCTGCAGAGGTGCCCAGCCCAGCAGAGATGGGGATGCTCTGCCTGGGAGCTCATGTGCAGCCACAGACCCAGGAGGGAACAAGGGATCCTGACTCTGCAGCCACAGCCACACATGGGGCACGAGTCCTCTGCATTGAGAAGTCTCATATTTGTTTTTCTGCATCATCCTTTGATTATTTTTTGAGTCTGCTCTTGTCCTGTGAGCACAGTGTGCAGCTGGGATCCCTCACAGGGCAGTGGGAATGCCGAAAAATGCTGTTGTAGGATGTAGAAAATAAGAGCCACGTCTTGCTGCTGTGCTGCTGCTGGAGGAGTTGCCTGTATAGCAACAAACAGGAGAAGGAGTGGGGGGAGGAGAGGGAAGAGGTCCCTGGAGCAGAGACGAGTGGAGTGTATGGCTGTGGTGGATGGTGCCCGTGTCCCCACCCCAGGAATCCCCCTGAGCTGCCCCTGGGCATTGCAGGGTGCTGAGAAGGCTCCCGGGCTCAGCCTCCAGCCTGATCTGTGTCTGTGAGGGAGCCAGCACAGAACATAGAGGGGCCACTACTCTGCCACAGCTCCATGGACAGCTGCCCACGTGGGAAGGGAGGGCCTCAGGTGCAGGGACCAGCATTCCTCAGCAGGTCTTCTCCAGATTTATCATCTGGATCTTGCTCCAGAACAGCTGCCAGTATTTTCCACATACTCCCCATGCACATTTGGAGCTGCAGAAGCTTGGCCCATTGCTCGTTTTCCCAGTTTTCATCATTAATCATGGAATCCTGGAATGGTCTGGGTTGGAACAGACCTTAAAGCTCATCCCATTCCCCTCCCTGCCATGGGCAGGGACACCTTCCACCATCCCAGGCTGCTCCCAGCCCCAATGTCCAGCCTGGCCTTGGGCACTGCCAGGGATCCAGGGGCAGCCACAGCTTCTCTGGGCACCCTGTGCCAGAGCCTCCCCACCCTAGTACTGGGATCAGGCCCAGCAATCCTGGTCACAGAGAGGCTGCTCTGAGCTCAGCACACGGGACTGTCACGGCCCCATGAGTGTCACAGCCAGGGTTGGACACAGCTCCAAGGTGAGATCCTTCCTTCCCAGCTCCCCCAGGCTCCAGGAGCAGTCCAGGGAAGGCTCGGAAGGGCTCCCCCTGAGCTGTTGGAGCTATCCCGAGACACACTCTGCATTTCCTGTGACAATCACATATTAACCCAAAGCCACGATCACGTACTAACCAAAGCTCCCAGCCAGGCAAGCAGAGCACGGAGCGATGCCATTCCGGGTGAATCCAGCGGGATCATGGGCACTTGGATGCCGTGTCGGTGTCAGTGCCCCAAGGGGGCAGGGGGTTATTTGGGAGCTTTTCTGACTGCTCCAAGCCATAACAGATCCGATTGCTTCCCTGAAAACCTGGATTTCGAGAGTCTGTGCTGCTTGGCTTGGTAATACTGCACTCTCTCTGGTGGGAAGTCTGAAGTCTAAATTACAGCATCCCAGAATGGTTTGGGTTGGAAGGGACCTTAAAGATCATCCAGTTCTCCCCACTGCTATGGGCAGGGATACCTTCCACTAGACCAGTGTTTTGACAAAAGGATATGAACTTTTATTTAAAAATATCTTAAATTTCACTGAAATCCTTTGCTTTTACTTTTGTTTTAAGCAGTTCCAGAGATGATTAGGAGTTGGATACAAACTCACACTCACAGACATTTGCATGAGACATTAGAACTAGTTTGTCTCCATGCTGTGATTTTAGGATTTGATGATTTTAACTCACTTTCATGGTTTTGTTAGACCTGTTCTTGTTTTGATGCCCAGGACTTGGTGCTACCAAAAGCAGCACTGTGCTTTGTGGTGCCTCCCAACTGTGCAGTGCCGGGTGCACTTGTGGATGTGGGATTGGTGCTGGGTTGTGTCACTGCACAGGCAGCAAAAATCCCCCCCCATCACTGCCAGCAGCGTTCCTGGCACTTTTCTAATGGGTATGACCCTGGGATTGAGGGGGAATGTCTGCCAGCCACCTTCCTGGGAAACCCAGTGCCAGAGGGGTCAGTGGGGTGTAGCTAGAGCTGTAGAACTATGGTCTCCAGCTCCACAGAGTCCAGCCAGGCTCTGGGGGACTGTGGTGGTTGGAGTGGCTAGGGTGACGCCCACCTTGGGCAGTGACTGGTTTTTGTGGTGTTCAAAGCCCCACTGGCTCGGGCAGGGCCATGGGATGTAGCGGTGCTGTGGTGATGCCCAGCCACAGGGGGTCCTACACCTCTGGGCAGGTCCAGAGGGTTTGCAGGGTGGGCTTGAGCCCCCTTTGCAGTGCTGAGCCCCAGGATCTGAGTTTCCCTTGCTTTTGTCCCACAGTCCCACCCGCTATCCCTGTGCAACACAAGCGAGGATGAACACACGGAATCGGGATTCATCACCATCGTCAAGCTGGAACAGCCGGATCGGGATCCCAACCCCTGCCTGTCCCTGGCTAACAAGGTAAGTGCACAAATGCCTGAAATGGCATCAGCCTGGGAAGTGAAACCTCTGGTGCAGCAAAGAAAAGGGCAGGAGGGGAGGCAGCAAGGTAGGAAAGAGCTGTTGGGAAGTGGAGAAAAGGACAAGGACAGAGCAGGGTCCTTGGCAGAAGGGGTCCTTTGGGAGAGGTGCTGTGCCAGCCATCCCAAACACCCATCTCTCCACCTTTTGGACTGCCTGACTTTGTAAAAGGTGTGGAGTTCCCCCTATAACCTGGCAGCTCTGGGGTGCTCAGACCTTACCCCAGCATCCAACACTCTTTGCTGTCCAGCAGCCTTGTGCCCCTCCTGTTTTACAGCCTCACGTTGCTCCCTGGCCTGTGAGGGGATTTGTGTTTCTCTGTGTTCTCTGGCCTGTGGGAAAACACGGACACAGAAAACATCTTCTGTGGCTCTGTTTCCAAAAATAATGCTGTAATACTTCACTGGATGAGGCAGGAGAAAAGTCAGTGCTGAGCAATGAGGTAAATGCAGACCAGCTGAACTAGGGGTGGGTCATGACTTGTTAACAGTTCGGGCCCTGGGAGATCTCAGAGGTCTTTGGATCAGGCACCTCAGTGAAACAGCAATTCCTGTGCCAAAAGCTGGGGTCACTGGTCCAATTCTCTGGTAATAAGGAAGTCAGGTAGGAATGACGGTCATTTTAAGACTTGAAATCTTTGTGACTCTGATTAAGTGCATGGATAAGGACAACATTGGCTTTTTCTTTTGACTGTCTCTCTACCACATGTTGGGCTATTTTCCACGAGTGTTGTACAAGCATGAAAACCCCCTTGTTTAGCTCTTCCTGGCTTTAAGTGGATTGCCTCCAGGTGATTCCACCCTGTTGCCTTCTTCCTGCTGGTGGTGATGTGGTGGGGATGGGGACAGGGTCCTTTTCCATGTTCCCTGCAGCTCGGCTGAAGAGGGCAGGCAAAACTTGGACCCAGCGCTTGCTCCTGCACAGCAGGGTTTTTTCACAGAGGCTGTGGCATCAAAAGCAAGCAAAGGGATGTGATGCCATGATGGATTTCCCATTGCAGGGCTGGTTCCCCCTGGCTGCACGGGCAGCCAGGCAGCAGTACCTATCCCTTCCTGAGTTGCCCAGCCCAAATTTGGGTTGCTGCTGCTCTGGAGCTGGTGCTAGCTGTTGGCATGAGCCAGCATGATGGAGCTGTCAACCTGCTGTCAGTTCCCTCACACCTGGAAAATGGCCTGGGCCCACCTGGGCAGCTTGTGACAGACACAAGGAAAAGGGGTGGGCAGGTGCCTCCAGCTCTCCTGTGTCCATCCAGACGTGACTGGCACATGACAGTGGTGCCAGGGTGCCCCAGGATGTTGGGGCAGGGCAGCAGTGGCTGTTTGGTCAGTGCAGCTGCTGTGAAGGATCGTGAACTGCAGGATGGAGCAGCTGCACAGGCCCATCTTCCATTTCAGAACCTTAGAAAGTTTCAAAACGTAGGCCATGTTGGACAGGGCTTGGAGCAGTCTGGTCTAGTGGAAGGTGTCCCTGCCCATGGCAGGGGGTGGAATGAGATGAGCTTTAAGGTCTCTTCGAGCCCCAACCATTCTGAGATTCTGGGATTCTGATTGTTTTGCTAGTTTTGTCCTTCATCTTTAAGACTCTGATCACAGCACTGGAAGTACCAGTGTGCTACCGAGTCCACGGAGCAGCTGAGGAAGGTTGGCGCAGGGGCACAAGACGCGGTGCATTGCTGCACTCTGCTCATCCACCTTGATCCTTTCTCCAGGACCCCTAAACCCCCCAAAGGAGACAAACCCCTCAGTTCACCTGGTAGACTGACAGTTCACTGGCCATCAGTCATACCACTACTCTGGAGCCAAATCCAACACTGGCTTTTGACATCCAGCTGCACATGACACCAGTTGCCATCCTGCAGGTGTTCCTGCTCTAAAATCTCACCAAGGGAGGCTCACAGTTCTTCTCCCACAAATAGGAGTAGTTTAGATATGAAATACAGCAGATGCTCCTTAAGCTGGCCACATCCCTGCGCCCTGCCTTGTATCATGGATCCTCCACCCCCTGCAATTCCTGCCTATCTGCTTCTCCATCCTCCTGAGGCCTCTGCCAAGCTTCTTCCCTCCAACATCCTGCAGATCAGAGAATCACAGAATGGTTGGGACTGGAAGGGACTTCAAAGATCATCTCATTCCAAGCCCCTGTTATGGGCAGGGATGCCAAGGTCTCTCCCTCAAAATCCCAGGACCACACTCCTCCTCTGGAGTAGGGGTGTAGCTGTGGGATGTGGCTGGCGCTGGCTGGAGCAGGAGCCTTGTTTTCCTGGCAAGGGTGTCTTGGGGCAGAGCTTTGCATGTGGAATTGCAGGGCTGTATCAATGATGATAAAAATAGCCATGGTGCAGTGTGTTATCAAAACCTCTGCTTCAGCTGTCACCCAGCTGAGCCCTGCATACAAACAGCCCTGGCCAGCCCCGCACAAGGAGAGCTCCACCAGCCACCTGAGGCACTTCACTGCTTCAGCATCCAAAGCTAAAACCAGCAGGGAAGGCGCTGGAGGAGAGGAAGGCACAGAAAGGACCTCTGGGATCAATTCAGAGTGATTTATTTTTCTTTCTGATCATCATTTGTAAATTTTTGGGGGGGCTTTTTTTTATTTCTGGATGAACTAGTGATTGCAAGTCTGGTTGACAAACTGCTGAGATCTCCAAAATCATCCTGTAAATACCTATTTGCACCAGAAGTGTTTCAGTCCTCAGAGGGGGAGCTCGGCTGTGCCATGTGGCTGAAGAGATACGGCACAAAGACAGCAAGCACTGAGAAAATGATTGTAGCAAGCAGGTTGTGAAAGGCTTGAACAGAATCATGGAATATCCTGAGTTGGAAAGGACCCCCAAGGATCATGGAGTCCAGCCCCTGGCCCTGCACAGACACCCCAACAATCCCACCCTGGGCATCTCTGGCAGCGGCGTCCAAACGCTCCTAGAGCTCTGGCAGCCTCAGGGCCGTGCCCATTCCCTGGGGAGCCTGGGCAGTGCCCAGCACCCTCTGGGGGAAGAACCTTTCCCTGATACCCAACCTGACCCTTCCCGACACAGCTCCAGCCATTCCCTGGGTCCTGTCCCTGGTCACCAGAAGTTGTGTCCTTTGCAACAGGAGGCAGAAAGATGTTGGGAAAAGTCACTTCTCCAGTCTCAGTTGTTCATTGCCCCATAATGAGTGTCTTTAGCAGGATAAAATCTTTGCAGAGCTGTTTGTTGTTCATCAAAGCCTGGCTGACAGGTGGAATTCACTCCCTGAAAGTCCTCTTCAGTGCTAGCAAACACTGAGGTTCCTTTGATCCCAGGCAGGACCCCAGTCTCTGATCTCTGTCCCGAGCCTTGATCCCACTTTTCCAGGTTCCCCACGAGTGTCAAATCCTATCAGCAACTCAGAGCTTCCACCTCTGCCTGTTCCCGAGCATCTGCACCTCCATTCCCATCGCTGTCCCCAGACCCAGGCCCCACCGCCCCTCGCCAAGGTGGCCTGAGAGCGAGGGATGGAGCTGATCCTGCTCGGCCGTGCCGGGAATGCCCCATCCCTGGGCTCAGCCAGTGCCCCGCGTTTGATAGCGCAGCTGGGAAGGGTGGCAGTGCCCTGTGGGCCTGAGCCAGGTTTGGCAGTGCCCTGTGGCCCCCGAGCCGGCTTTGGCAGTGCCCTGTGGGCCCGAGCCGGCTTTGGCAGTGCCCTGTGGCCCCCGAGCCGAGTTTGGCAGTGCCCTGTGGCCCCAAGCTGGGTTTGGCAGTGCCCTGTGGCCCCCGAGCCGGGTTTGGCAGTGCCCTGTGGCCCCCGAGCCGGGTTTGGCAGTGCCCTGTGGCCCCAAGCTGGGTTTGGCAGTGCCCTGTGGCCCCCGAGCTGGGTTTGGCAGTGCCCTGTGGCCCCGAGCCGGGTTTGGCAGTGCAGCTCTGTTTGCTCGGGCGCTCGGGACGCGTGGATCAAAGAGCTCTGCCTGAGCCCAGCGTTCTGCTCACGTTCCGTTTCCCGAGGCTGCCGCTGCCTGCCCGAGGGTTCCAGGGGCTGCCCAGGAGGAGGTGGGTGACCCCGAGGTCCTGGCTGCCTTACCTCACCAGGGTGGCATGTGTGCTCGGCTGGGTGGGTCTCTGAGCTGTCCCTCCCCGCTGGGAAAGCCATCGCACTGCTGGTCCTCGAGCAGAGCTGCAGCCCTGGCTCCACCTGAGCTTCTCCCCGATGGGCAGGGGGAACCAGGGAGAGCAGCGTGTGGGAGTGAGGCCCTCTGACAGCCCTGCTGCTGCCGGGTGACAGTTCTGCTGTCCGTGGAGGTCAGCAGGGCTAACGAGGCTGCACGTCCCTCCCCAGCAAATCCAGCTCTGAAGCAAAGGAGCACCTGGCCCGCGGACAGCTGGGGAATGGTTAGGTTTGTGTGTTGCTGTGATTGCGAGGCCACCAACTAGTTCACCTCCACAACTTTCGGCAGAAACCATTCATGAGCCCCAAGGCTCTGGCAAGAGCAGGCACTGCAGCCCAACACAAGCTCAGGAGCCAAGGTGGGAAAGGTTTCCTCAGTCCAAGCAGGTGCTTCTTTCTCCTGGGAAGAGCCCAGGAGGCAGACACGGACCCAATGGCAGATGTGGAGACAGGTTACAGTACAAAATGTCCACTGAAGCTTCTGTTGTTTTGGACAGGCGAAGCTGGCGGGGGAGCGTGGAGCCCGTGCGATCCTTTTTGACATCACTGATGATGAAAGTGCTGCTGATCAGGTACAGACCCCAAGGATACCCTCAGCTGAAACACAGTGCTCCTGTCCCATCCCGAAATATGCTCAGGCCAGGAAGCCCCAGCCACCAGAGGGAGGTCCCGGGAGGATGCTGCTGGTGTTGGATGTTGGCTCTTACCCCACACACAGACACTCTCCATGGCACATCCATGCTCTTGAAAGACATTGTCTGGTCAATCGAGCTTTTCTGCCAGGGGCTGGATGCTTCCTCTTGGGAAGTCACAGATTTCCCCATCCCATGTAGTCCAGACAGCCCAGTGTACCTCAGAAAGGGTGATTTCTCAAGTTTTCAAGCCAAAGTCACAGCCCCTTGCTTTGCTGTTGGTGCAGGTTTAACCTTGGTTTAGACACCTGCAAAGGTCCCTTTCTCCAGCACTGCTGTCATCTCTGGAAGGGAATCAATTCCCCATCCAGATAATCCAGGGATATGAAAAACATCTAGCTTTAGGTAGAGAACAGACAGGGGAGCTGGTGCCTGAGCTTATCCAAACTCTGGGCTGACTCCTTGCTGGATCCATCCCTCGTGGCTCTTTCATGCACTTACAACCTTATTTCTGGTGCCAGAGAAACACAGCAGCAAATGCAGGTCCATGAGGTGATGCCAGGGTTGCTCAGATCCCAGCCTCTGATCCCTACCCCAAGCCTCGGCTCCCACTTTTCCAGCTTTCCCATTTGGTACACCAAAGCCAAGAATGTCAGATCCTATCAACAACTCAGAGCCTTCGGCCTTGCCTCCACGGTCTTGCTGACCATCTGCACGTCCATTCACATCTCCATCCCTGTCCACCGACCTTTGGATTCCCCCAGGTATCCCCCTGGGGTATGGGAAGGGGTTAGTGGGTCTGATGGCCACCCTGATCCAGGTCTGGAGGAGAGCAGGCTCGGACACTTGCTGAGCCAGCCTGTGCCAGGCTGCCTGGACCACAGTGGAAAACTGCTGGTGTGGCCAGGAACAAGCAGAACGTCCTTAGGGAGAAGGGGAACTGGGTGGGTCCAGAGCAGAGGAAGCATTTCTGTGGTGAAGGCAGCACTCGGCAGTGCTGTTGGCACTTCCACAGGGAAGAGGAGGGACCAAGAGCTTTTGCACAGGGGCTTGAAAGGAGCTCGGGAGACACCAGGCAATGACCAGTTGTGCATGAGGAGTCACCAGCAGGAAAAATTAAGAAATCCATGCTGAAAAATCAGTAAAAGAGAAGCTTCCATCTGATTCGTCATAGAGGGATAGTATAAATTTGGGGGAGCAGTCAGTCTCTGAAGTGTTGCAAGAAGCTTCATGAGGAAGAGATGTGCTGGGGGGGGAGACATGAGGGGGGCTGGGATCGACCTTGTTTCAGGCTGCTCTGGATCAGATCTCACTGTGCTTTTTCTTTGCAGCTGAGGAAGCCCAGAGGCCTGAGCCAGCCCGTGGTCCTGATCAGGGGCCACGACGCTGAGCTCCTCATGGGCGTCGTGAACAAGAACAGAGAGGCTCATGTGAAGATAGAGGTCAAGGAGCCACCAGCTTGGGTGAGAGACACATGATTCTCACTGCCTCCTGTATGCTCCCTCCCAGCCTGCTGGGCTTTCCCAGAGAGGCTGAGATTTCCTCCTCAGAGATGGAGATCACAGCCTATGGCAGGAGTTGTCTGTAGCATTCAGACCTGCTGCAAGTTAAAGGCTCAAAAGCGCTTTCAGCTTATTTAGTTTCTTTTGCTTTGACATCATGAATGAGACGAAGGGATTCTCTGTCTCTTCAAGTAAGACCAAGCCTTGATTTTCTCATCTTGGGCTACCTTAGACCATGGTCTCAAGGGAGCTGAGATACTGCAAGACAGAGATATTCCATTCTTGGAGGGATTGTGCAGAAAAGACTGAACTCTTTTTTTCTTTTACCTGTGAAGAGCAAAGAGGAAGAGCTTGGCCAAGGATGATATTTTCCTAGGCTGATGGTCCAGAAGAGATTGAGATTCCCCTAGCCTCTAACTCCCACCAAGAGAATACCCACATAAGAGTAATTTCTGTCCTGTTTTATCCAACAGCCAGACTACGACGTGTGGATTCTTCTCACGGTGGTCAGCACTGTGGTCGTCATCATTTTGATTTTCGTTGTCCGCACAAAGTGCCAGCTGAACAGGACTCAGGTAGGGATCTCATGGAGCAGGCATGTCTGAGCAAACAGGAATACAGGAAAAGCAGGAACAGACACCATTTGGGAAGGGAAATGGGCAGATAGTGATAGGACAGGGAGAACAGTTTTAAACTAAGAGGAGAGATGAGATTAGATGTGGGAAGAAATTCTTCCCTGTGAGGGTGGGGAGGCCCTGGCACACATTGCCCAGAGAAGCTGTGGCTGCCCCACCCCTGAAAGTGTCCAAGGCCAGGCTGGATGGGGTTTGGAGCACCCTGGGATGGTGGAAGGTGTCCCTGCCCATGGCAGGGGAATGGAGTAAGATGAGCTTTAAGGTCCCTTCTAATCCAAATCATTCCAAGATTCTGTGATTGTATGATTTAGTAGTCAGAAATTAACAAATTAAATAATCATCTTCCCAGAGTCAGATGTATTTCCGTATTTGAGAATATCCCATTTGTCCTATAGAGAGACAATCCTTTGGGGATCAAAAATTCAACCCTGCTGAGTGATTTTGAATGTCTAGGGCCAGATGTCTCCTGCTGGTGACAAAGCCTACTCTGGCCAAGTCAGCTTAGACAGAAAGTCACCTCTGCAGATGAGTATCGTCCCCAGATTTCTGATAATCCCATTTTGAAGACGGGAGGGCAGAGTAAGGCTGAACCTCTCCTCGAGCCCCGTCTGTCTCCGCAGGACTCGGTGCAGCAGCAGACCCTGCGGGCCATCGGGCAATTGGCCACGCGCCGCTACCAGCCCCGGGCGCGGCCGGCCCCGCGCTGGGACTCGGCCAGCAGCTGCAGCTCCGCCCCGGTCTGTGCCATCTGCCTCGAGGAGTTCAGCGAGGGGCAGGTGGGTTTGGGCAGAGCTGCGGGCAGCCACGGCTCTGCCTTCCGGGGGGGGGGTCAGCAGTGGGAGCCAAGCACGGCAGGAGCCGGAGGCCTGTGAGATGCTTCCTTCTGAACTCCTGAGTTCCAGAAAGGGACTGCAGCCACAGAGGTGTGCCTGCCCCTGGGCTAGAAAAGCCTCTGCTGAAGTCGTGTCTCCAGGCAGGTCTCCAGCTGTGGCTGTGGAGTAAAATGCCCATAGAATGCCCGTGTTGAAGTAGGGTAAAATTGGGTTTGCTGCTCCAGAAATCTCCCTATTCCCGAGGGCTTGCACTTCTCTGGATGTTCACAGAGCAGAACTGGAGGTGCTCCACAGCCTCCTCCATGCACAGCTGGGCTACAGATCCCTCACTGTTAGACATCTGACATCCTTCAAGGCTCACTTCCATCAAGAAGGACCCATCCAGGTCTTGGAACATGATTCTCCTTGGTCATCCTCCTCCTCTCCACTTCTTTCTAGGAACTGCGGATCATCTCGTGCTCCCATGAATTCCATCGGGAGTGTGTTGACCCTTGGCTGCAGCAACACCACACATGTCCACTTTGCATGTTCAATATTCTTGGTAGGGCTCAGACACAGCATTTCCTGGCTGGGGACAGGGTTGGGTGCAGGATTGTGCCCGGGAGCTCCAGGTACTCCTGGGAGATGGATCAGCAGGTCCTCGTGTCCCTGTGCATGGAGTGGACAGGGCAGTGTGTGCATGGAGAGGAGTCCATTGCCTGTGAGCCCCCCAGGGCACAGTGAGGTGCTGGGCTTGGGCTGTGACCTGCACCAAGAGGAGGGATTCCAGTCCTGGGACCTGTGGGGAAGGGAAGGAAAGTGGGATCTGGAGGTCATGGCAGCAGGGAGAGTGCTGAGTGTGCAGGACCATCAGGGTGGTTTGGTGGTGGCAGCGAGGAGTTGCAGAGCACGGGTGGGCCGTGGGGCCGTGGTGGGAGGGCAGTGGAGCATCGGTGCGGGGGTTGCTGCAGCGGGGCTGTGGGACGTGTGCTGGATATTCCCTTCTCTCTCCACAGCCAGAGACTCAGGGGACCAGGCCACGGCTGCCAGCTCCAGGCTGGTCCCTCAGGACATGGAGCCTGGACGGCGACTTCACCTTTTCCGCCAGCATCCAGGACATGCCCTTTACCACCTCCCACACGCGTATCCTCAGAGGAACCTCAGGAGCTTTCCCCCAGAGCCAGCCCACGGCAGCCCCTTCTTCCACTCTCCAGAGCTCTCCCAGCTGGATTTTGGCACCATCCACTACATGCCCTACAGACCAACCGCCTCCCTGCTGGCCTGCGGCCACGTGGCCCCGCTGGCCCCAGGCCTGCTGGGGCAGCAGCACCCCAACCCTTCTGCATGCGGGCAGGCGCTGGCACCCCACAGGACGTGTCCCCTTCAGCCCCAGCCCCCCTGCCTGGCGCCCAAGGCAGCCCTGGCACAGAAGCAGCACCGTGCGCCCACCCTGCGCCGGGGGCTTGGCCACGGGCACCAGCACAACAGCAGCGGCTCCGGGGAGAGCTATCTCACGGAGCACAGCGGGTACCTGGCCGACGGGCCGGGCAGCGACTCCAGCTCGGGGCCCTGCCACGGCTCCTCCAGTGACTCCATGTTGAACTGCACGGACGTCAGCCTGCAGGGCATCCACGGCAGCTGCTCCACCTTCCGCAGCTCCCTCAGCAGCGACTACGATCCCTTCGTGTACTGCAGCTCCGAGGGCCCCGCCACGGACCACGGCCAGGAGCAGCTGCGGCCGCCCAGGGAGAGGCGGCCCCGTTCTTTGGACCTGATGGTGCCCGGGGGCGCTGCTCCGGCCAAGCCCCAGGTGCTCAGCCACGTCCACTACCACCACCACCAGCACCACCACTACAGACGGGACGCGGAGTGTCCCCCTGGGCGGGCCGGGCAGGGGCCGGGGCCGCGCAAATCCCGGTACTCCGGGGCCAAGGTTGCCCTCCACAGTGCTCGGACACAAAAGAGGACTGAGAAAAGCCATCACTCTCAGCAGCCTCTGGAAAGCAGTGCAGTGCTGCAGGAGGCAGCTCCAGCAGGACAGCCAGCCTGTCCCCAGGAGGGCCGGGAGCCCCCTCACACCCCCTCCACTTCTCCAAACAGGTTGGACTTCAGTGTAGATGCCAACAGACAGTCGGGAGCAGCCGGCACAGCCCCTGTCCCGCTGCCCCCCCGACACAGCTTACAGAGCAGGCATCACCGAAGGAAAAGAAGGTGTCCCCTGGAGCCCGACCCCGCTCTCCTGCCCAAGGACTCAGCCGATCCCAGAGCCTGCGGCGCTCACCTTCCTCCCAGCCATCCTGCTGGCTACCGCTGCTCTCCCGAAGTCCAGCCCCTGATCCCAAGCGCTCCCCTGCCCAGTGGCTCCCGGCCGCTCTGGAAGTGTTTAGTGCCACAGTCCAGCTCTGAGCCGAGGAAGCAGGAGGAGGGGTGGTCAGGGCAGGAGGGAAACAGCTCAGTTCCTGCAGATTTCTCAGGGACAGGCACCCCCAGACACAGTCTGAGTGTCCGCCTTCAGTGCCCATCTCAGCAGGGTGGTCAGGGTAAGTCTGGCCTTGGCCTCTCCTGGCAGCAAGCAGGTGAATGAGGGGGGTTTGCTGAAGGAACTCCGGCTGCCAGGACACCTGGTACCTTCCTGATGGGCTTTCCTACAGGAGCACTGACTGCAGGAGCATTCCAGAGCTTACCTGTGAGGGTGATGGCCTGAATGATGAGCAAGTGTGTTAAAGAACCCTGAAATACTGCAACTGAGAAATAAGGTGGCTAATTTTAGTTAAACATCTCTAGCAGCTGGAATATCTCCCAAAGGAAGGGGTAGGACCACATTTTTCAGTGTCCTTGCACCAGTCTGGGTGTCTTACTGGCAGAGTCATTATCATTAAGGCTTTTTGGGCTCCAGTTGTTTTCGCTAAACCCAGCTAACTGGAATCAGTGAGAAAGGAAGTGTGTGTGGCCCGGGGTAGTAGAACAGACTAAATGAGTTGCTGGATTTGCACATCCCTCATTTCTCACCTGCCTTTGTTGCGTGGGAGTTGCTTTTTAGTGTCTTTTGGAAATCAGATGTAATTAAAGTTTGGCCCTTTGCCTAACTGCTGCACGTCCCTCACAAAGAGAGGGAAAATGCCTTTGAGATGAAGCTCTTTGAAAGAACCTGAGTTTAGCTCCCAGGTCTTGCTCTCTCAGGTCCTCTGAAGGCAGCAACCTGCGAGTCAGCAGGGGCAGGTGCTGGCTGGGAGCAGAGCCTGGCTCCCTTCCTCACCCTGCCACTGACTCATTGCAGGTCCTCGGGCAAATCCTTTTGATTTAGGTACCAAACACAGATCTGGCTGTCTAATTTCTGTTAAAACACTGGCCTTAAACTCATGACTCACTGTGCCCATTGTGCTGCAGAGGTAATAACTTCCTCCCAGTGCTTGTCTATCCGGCCCCACCCCACGCCCAGGCTCCCAGTGCCGCAGAGGCAGTGGGGCAGGGGAGGCTGGATGGGCACAGTCCTGGCTCCCTGCAGCCCTCCGGCCTCCCAGACTCCCAGGAACAGATATTTTTCCCAGGTGCAGAAGTGCCTGACACTGCAGATAGGTGATAGGGAGGTTCTTCCAAGGCCTGGGGGGATGCTGGTGTTTGGAGAGATAAGGAGGCACCAGGGCAGAGATGTCTCTGGTTGCAGGGAGCTCTGAATGCTGATGCCCTCCCAGGGTACCCCACATGGAGGGAGCCCTCCTGGCTCAGGGCAGGCTGCTTAGGGCTTGCTTTGAGCTCCCAAATGAACCTGGGAGAGCTCCAAGAGCAGGAGTCTCTGCACCTAACAGGGTGCTAGGCATTGCAAGGTCCATGCTGGGATGCTTCTGTCTCTTTTGGAAATAGTCACAGTGGCCCAAATCTGTGCCCACCTCCTGATCCTCTCTGACCCCACCCAGAGCCAGTGCCAGCTGCTTTGCCAAGCACACCAAGCCTGCATTCCCTCTTCCCTCCCCATTCCAGCAAGTAGAAGGACCAATGTATCTGAGAGTGCTGTGGATGTTTTCAGGGCCAGCCAGAGACTCAGAATTCCCTTGCAAGATTGAGAGAAGACATAGATTCAGGATTTAACTTTATTAGGAGCAGAGGACAGAGCAGAGAGCTTGTGCAGGGCTTAGGCAGAAAAGCCACCAAGCTGAAAACATTGCTTGGCCTAACACAATCTCTGAGTTATAATCACATTGGTTCTTTATCTTGGGAAAGGTATAAATCAATAGAGAAGAAGTAAAAAAGAGCAAAGAACAATCTCAATAGACAGTCCATGCGAGCAGGACACAAAACACAGACAAGGAGACCAAGGGAAAATGCATCTCTGCCTCCAGATAAATGGCATAAGGCTAAAAATATAAGTGGATGAATTAGAAAGCCTAGCTTTAAATTTAAGTTTTGACATAAACTTTTCAGAAACCCAGTTTAAAACAAAAGCAAACAGTGGGACCCTGTAATTCCTAGGTGAAATTACAGAGAGAAGAGTGTGTCTCTTCTGGTGGCATGGGAGAGACACTGCACTAAGGAGAGTGTGAAATCCAATGACAAGTGACACAAAAATCCCCAATTGCCCCTAAGTAGAAGGAGGGTGGCATTAGGGTTATAACACTACCTCAGTGTGTGTATATGTATATATATATATATGTGTGTGTGTGTGTGTGTGTATCTCTATATAACACAGGCTGTAAAAAGGAGCCTACATAGACAGGGGACTCTTACGAGAATAGTGCTAAAATAAGCAGTCAAAACACTAAGATGCTTTTGGGCACAGGGATCATTTACAGCCCCAGAAAAGGGCTGGTCAAGCAGCAGAGCAGGGAGGGCACTCAGAAGCTGTTCTTGTGAAGCCAAGGTGTGGCTGGAGAAGGAAGCCAGAACAGAGCTGGATGCCAAGTGAGGCGCAGAGCCATGGAGAGACAGGCCGGGGAGTATTTCCGTGAACAGCTTGTGTAAAACAGACTGTTAATGCAAACGTTTTCAGCTCCATCAGAAGGGAGAAGGCTGCCTGGGGTTCTTCAGATCCAGGGAGTAGCACGGATCTGAGGGATGTTCAGGGGCCGTAAGTGCAGAGCAGAAGAGCAAACTGCCTTTAGTGCATTAGTGATCACCGGGGGAGTGCTGTGGGAGGTTCTCACCTGGCACAGCTCCGTTCAGGGCAAGAGGGACAGGATCCCTCATGAATCAAATCACCAGTTTCAGCACTTCTGAAATACAGTGGAGAGTAACAAATTGCCAGGGGTACAGATGACCCACTGGGCATCCTGCAGGGCTCAAGCACAACGCTGATAAATCCTGAACGTGGCCTGCAATCTCTTATCCATGCCCAGAGCCAGGAGGAAGAACTGCGGGCAGTATCAGCTGGAAATAGCTGAAGCCACAGAACGATGAGCCTGACTTTCCAGCCACGCAAATTGTTAAAAATTCAAATACAGGGTCTGACTTGCAGGCACATGGCTGAATGTGAAAACCAGAGGAGGAGGCAACCCAGCTTTTGCAGGGAGAGATAACACCTGGCAGATCTTTTAGGGGAAGGAAGCTCTGAAAGGATAAAAGGGAAGGTGCTCTCACAGGTAAATAACTCACTGAAAAATAAGACAGAGTGCAGATCAGACTTAATGGAGGGGAATTACTCAGAGAAGGAGAAAAGTGGAATTCTCCAACTGTCTGAACCTTCCAGCAAGTTCATAAATATCCTGGACAAGGAGAGGAGATAGCAAAGTGTATAACATACAAAATCCATAAGGATGTCAGCATTAAAACTGGATAGAGTGTTACAGGAGGATCTCCTGCTGCTGAGCTGTCGGGTGAGAGTGATGGGTGAAATCCCCTGAAAGTAGCATAAAATGCCACATACAAGCAGAGCCACTTTTAAGTAAAAATCACAACTTCATTGTTATTATCGTTGTTATTATTATCATCATCATTATCATTAGCTGGCTGGGAACTATGTGGGACAAGCAGAAAGTGCCTTTATGCAGCTGTGTAAGCCTGTGGTGATTTCACAGCTCCTGATCACCAAAAAGGGTGGAAAAAGAAAGGGAAATCAGGCTTGGTGGAAGGGCAGAAAAGTACCTGGTACAATCCCAGCGATGGGTTTTTCTGAGAAAATAGAAAGAATAGTGAGACTTTCATGTGGGAAAAAAGTGATTAGCAGAGAATATGAAAGAGAGGATATGAAAGAGAGGATATGAAATTAGGAGAGCAGAGGAGAAGGCAGATAAGAGAGTACTTAGAACAAAGTAAGTGATGGCATCAAACGGGAGCCAGAAGCTTTAAAACACCCAAAAGGCAACACATGGTGTGCAGTGAAACTGGTGCTGGTTGCCCAGGGGATGTAGATGCCAGAAGTAAAATGGTTTTGAGAGCCCAGATCAAGAGGTAGCAAATGCAGAGATGCAAATCCACCCTCTGGCTCAGGAAGTTCCTAAACCAGGGCTTCCAGAAGCTGCTGGTGCTCCTGTGGGATGCAGCACCCTCCAGGTGTGTGCTTACCTAGCCCAGCTCCCAGGGGAGGCTGAATCTTGGTCCACAGCCCCTGGAGAAATTCTGCTTACGCAGGCAATGCCATGCACTGGCATCACAGGGAATAACTGTGGATGATCCCAAAGAGCCTTGCATGATCTTGCAGTTTATGCCTCTTCCTTGAGCACCTCCATCAGCCGTTGGCATAAAGATGCATCCCTGCCTCTTCTCTTGCTTGGGAGAGGCCACACCTGGGAGTCGTGTCCCTGGAGAATCAATCCTGGAGCAATGCTGATGGATCCTCTTAAGGGAAGACAGAAAACTGGCAGTGAATTCCAGCTGGATGGCTTCCTGAACCGCCCCGGCACGCCCGGAAAGCATCCCAGAACAGCCACTTTACTCCAGCGCAGGCTGATGAAATCTCTTGGTTTCTCTCCCTGGGAAATCTTACCTCCTGCAGTGCTCTCGGCATCCTCCCGCTCTCCTCCCTCCTGCTCGTCCTGAGTCCCTTTCATGTCACGTCTTTGATCTTTACTAGGGAAGGGGAAAGGGATTAGAGGGCAGAAAAAGACCACCCTTAAAACCTAACACCCAAAGAACACGATTTCTGTGGTGCCATCAAGGTGTGCTCCAGGTCAGTGCCCTGCCATGGCCAGTCCAGCAGCTGAGGTTCTCCCACCTCTCCACGTCATGATCTTTTCTTAGCACAAGCTGTGTGTACTCAGGCAGGCACAGCTTTCAGAAAATGTTTTAGTAATGCTCTTTGAGACTGAAGGCATCTGAACACAGAGGGATTGAAGCTGGACAGGCTCTTTTTGGGTTGCGCATAAGCTGGTGACAAGGGAAGCAGTTGGAAATGGCTGATTCCACATACTTGTGATTCAAGTCATAAATGCAAGATATGCTCAAACTCTGTCTTCGGGTACTATGGCCATGCTTGCACACGTGTACATGTATAACACCATCTGCATTCATTTTCCCACATTGATTAGCTACGTTTTTCCAAGCAGAATCTCATGTGTTGGTTTTCTTCCCACATATTTAATTTTAAAGGCTCTGCTCCTACAGCTGGTGATACATAACCAACAAGAATTTGTTGTGACTGTTCTGAAAAGTTGTTTTAAATTGCCCTCTATGAATCTCTATGTGGGCATTTCTTTCCTTTGATCTCAGGAACATTTAGGAGAAGGGAAATAGGAAAAATAATGTCTGTATGCCTTTGCTGGGCTATGCTGACCTTGTGTGAGAGTTCTGGGCAGGCTTGAGAGACATCTGGGAAGGGACCGTGGTATGTGACAACAGGCAGTGACTTAGAGAAAGGGGCTGTCTGGAGCAGTGACTTGGGTGCACCTTTTTAGGCAGCTCTGTTGTTGGATGGTTCCAAGTAAACTGCTCAGCACCTGCCTGTCAGTAATTCCCCAGGTGGAAGGGGCTGGGGAAGAGCCTGAGCCTGAGCTGGACTCAAAAGCAATGTGTGCAACCTCTCGAACACTGTGGAACATGCGTCATTCCTGTGTTGCATCACTGCTCTCTCCTCTTATTGCCTGGAGTTTCTGTTGCACCCTGGTTCTGTGAGATATGAATTGGTGTTATTTTCTGTTCCTAATAATTTTTCAGTCAGCTATACAGATTTTCATAAGGAGCAGACATCAAAAAGCCTCAAAAGCAAACACCTAGTTTGCACCTGGGGTGCTCTTAGCCTGCCTCTTCTGAAATATTTAAGAAGTAGCCTGATGTCTTATCTTTAGATTTTATTGTGCTTCACCTTAGAGGAATAAAATGGTTGGGAGGTGGCCAGAAAATTTCCTCTGAAAAACTGGGAGAAACTTCATAGAATCATGGAATATCCTGAGTTGGAAGGGACCCACAAGGATCATTGAGTCCAGTCCCTGGCCCTGCACAGATATCCCAACAACCCCACCCTGTGCACCCCTGAGAGCGGTGTCCAAACGCTCCTGGAGCTCTGGCAGCCTTGATGCTGGGACCATTCTCTGGGGGTTCCAGTGGCTTAGTGGCTTTTTTAGTAGCTTTTACTTAGTGTTTTTTCCTGCAGCATGTGTTCTCTGGATTGCAGGGTCAAGGCCCCAGCAGCTGCAGAGCCTGGGAATGTTCAGCCAGGTGTAGCTGACACTTTTCTTTCTCCTTTTCGTTGAATGCAGGATCTGAAGAGGAGGTCCAGGATGTCCACGAACACTCAGTTTAATAAAACACTGGCCTGTTTGCTCGCTGGGAGCTGGAGTGGACACAGATGTTCATGGAGCTGCTCACATCTGGCTCTGCCCAGCCCTGCCCCGCCGAGACACGGACTGCCAAGAGCAACGGGACACTCGTGGTCTCCTGACACGTCCCCACGCCCCGAGGTCACACAGACACAGAGCCCTGCTCTCCGCTGAAGGCACAGGCAGCCCGTCGTCATCCCGTGGCATCGCTCCGAGCCGGGCAGGGCTCCCAGGGAGAGCTCACCGAGTGAGTGCAAGCTGCTATTTTGGCATGTTTATGCCACAGAAGGTTTTGCTAAACACTGCAAAAATAAACAAGCCTTCGAGACCAAAAGCTGCAGAAATTACTTTCTGTGGCCTGGTAGCTCCTGACTTCATTTCCTCACTTAGGTCAAAAGCCAGACTTCTTCAATTAACTTTTCCATGCTTATTTCAGACACAGGAACAAGCTATTCTCCATCTCACCGCTCACAGGGCTGCCCTGCAAGGTGCTGCTTCTGACTTCAGTGGAAACCAAGAGCTCTCACCACTTTCGGTCACCTCATTGTCCCTCAGTTGACGCCGTCTCAGCCACTGGCTGTGTTTGCCAGCAGCAGGAGAGGGGAACACACAGGGACGTCAGCACTTCTGGGAAGGAGCTGGGTCAGACTCTTTCCATGGCAAAGAATCCACCCTCTCATCTGGCAGTGTGAACAAGTCTCTCACCCTCTAACTCCTCCACCTACCCTCAAATAGCTGTCAAGGCCAGCCCTGTTAAGAGCATTTTTCAAACATATCTCAGATGTCCCCATCACAGGAGTTAGGGAAAATCCTGGAGTTCACGTGGCTCCTGCTTCTCTCCTTCCTCTCATTGCCCCAAGACAGCAAAAATTCCCAGCAAAAGCCTCCATAATAAATGCAGAGCAGAGCCCTATCCATCACCCAGCCTTAACTTCATATTTCTGAGACTCCTGAAATGATCCTTCGAAAGGATTTTTCTGTCTTTTCCAACATTTTGATGATTTAGGGAGAAAACTTGAGAAATTGTCAAGCTCTGGTTTATTACCCCCCCCCCCCCGCCCCCATTTATGGGTATTTTGGGTTTTTCTGAATGTCACTAGTTCTTATTTCCTACATCTCATAATTTGCAGACATTCAAGCAAAATAAAACCTGCCAAATTCAAAACATACAGAACCCATGCAGCTTTCAAACAGCAAAGAATACCTGTCAAGTTCATTGCCCTAAATGATCAGTCAGGCCAAAGAATCAGCCAGATTCTCACGTGAAGTGCACATTTCTGTGGCACCGAGTGCTTCCAAGCCCAAGGAAGCATTGGTGAGGATCCAACACTGGAGCTGAAGATAACTTCTAACAGTTTGAAACTTGATGTAGGGACAGACTTTCCCATCTGCTCAGTAAAGCTTCCCATGTCTTCCTTTGAAGCAGCAGCTTCTCAGGAGAGTGCTCTGGTGCTGCAGTCCCAGTTCAGGATAATCCTCTGCCTTCCTTTGTTGGTGGGAAAGCTTTCACAGGGTTTGCTGCCCTTAATCCTCAAAAAAGGCATCTTTGTCCCAGCTGCTAATCAGTCCCTGACAGTCAAGTGATCAGCCAATAGCACTGTTTTAAACCCAACATTATTCCCTTGTAGTGCTCATTCCTTGTCTCCTGTGACCAGGTCCCTGTGGGACCTTTCAGTCTAGGGAAGAGCTGAATTTCTTTCATCAAAGAACCCAGCAGAATTACATTTAGACCTTTCCAGGCTCTCGCTTGTCCTACAGTGCAAGCAGAAGACACAAGCTCAGATGTTTTCTCCTGTGCAGGGAAGTCAGTCTTAAACTAGAGGAGAAATCCAGGAGCTGATCTGGATTCACCGCAATTCGGCTTCTTGTGCTCCTGGTCCATGGCTTGTCTGAACCTGCTCCCCATGTCCTTGACCATCCTGGAGGGCTCAGAGTCGGGGTGCTCCCACTGCTTTCTTCAGGAGTCAGGAAGGCAGAGAGCTTCCAGGGATGCATTTCACTGCGCAAAGGAGCAAGTGCAGCTCTGAAGTCTTCTCTTTCCCTCGTCCCTAACAAAAGAGGAGATTCCTGAATTTGCGAGCCACAAGCTTCTTTGGGAAAGTGGTCAGCACTCGTGCACCCTCTGCACTCCCCACTGCAGTATTACCAGGCTGCCAGCGCAACGCCTGCTTCCAAGTGTCTCCCTTTCCTGACCTTATGCTGCTGCTCCTTTTCACGTAGAAAATGCTGGAGTGCAGGTCTGCCTTGGTGGGGGCAGGGGGAGGAGAGGGAGGAACTCTCTGGGAAGGTGGGTTTGAAAGATTCTCTTCAGTAGATGGATGACTGTCCTTGGCTGCCTGGAAGGGAAGAAGCAGTATCTGAGAAAATAGGGAATGGTTCCTCACAGTTCCTTTACCTCTGGCTTCTGGGCGATGCTTTTGAGTGCTTGATGCCTGTGGGCTCCACCATGGAATTTCTCCAGCATCCCTGCAATGACGCAGAGTTCATTTTCCTTCCTTGCATCCAAAGTCACAGCCGAAAAGTGACGGAAGCCAGAGCATCCCAGGCTCCCTCTATCCACACCGAAGGCCCAGCCCTTCCCCAGGGACCCCCTTCCCCGGAGCTCCCACCCCTTGAACAGGGCATGTGGTCGGGCTGGCTGGGTATCTCCCCTCCTGCACAAATCCTTCAGATCCTTTGGAAATGTGAATATCGGTTCGTTTTGTTGTTGCTTTTTGTTTCGTTTGTTTTTTTTTGCTGAGTCTGTCCTAGCTCTCCGGGCTTAGGAATAAATTATGACCCGGGAAAAAAAAAAACACCACACAAAGAAAAAAAAAGGAAGAATACGTTTTATATATATGCAAAACTGTGTATTTATGTCCGATAAACACAAAGATGTGTGAATATGCTGATGTGCTCAGAAATATATTTATTTACTAATATATTTATCCATGTACCGGTCTGCTGCCTGCGTTTGTTCTTTGTGCGCTGGCGGAGCAGCCCCGCGGGGAGGGACCCGCGGCCCAGCCCGGCCCTTTCCCGGCCGTGGCAGGGCCCGCCCGCCGCTGCCGCCCGGGCCCGGGGCGGATCCAGGGCCGGGGCGGGCCCCTTCCCCTTCCCCTTCCCGTTCCCGGGGCCGCGGCGCAGTCGCAGAGCGGGGCCGGGGCAGCGATGGCCGCGATCTCGCTGGAGACCGTCCCTAAGGACTTGCGGCACTTGCGCGCCTGCCTGCTCTGCTCCCTCGTCAAGGTGGGACCGGGAAGGGGATGGGGACAGGGGCCGGCACAGGGATTGCTCCCCGCCGGCCTCGGGCCTTCCCCCGCCCGGCTTAAGCCTTGCAGCCCCTACCCGGGCCCTTCTCCCCGGTACCGGCCCTTCCCACCCCTTTCCGGCCCGGCCTGGGCCTTCCCATTCCGGCCCCGGCACTACCGGCCCCGGACCCCCCACCTCGGCCCGGGCCTCCCCGCTCCGGCCCTGGCCCTTCCCTGCGCCGGCTCTTCTCCCTCTCGGCCCCGGCCCGAGCCTTCCTGCCCTTCCCGGCCCTTTCTCCGCCCGTTCTGGCCCTCCCTGTCCCGGCACTTGCCGGCCCTGGCCCCCTCTCCGGCCCGGACCTTCCCGCTCGTTCCCCCGCCCGGTCTGTCTCTCCCACCCCTGCCACGGCCCTTCCCGCCCCGGGCCTTTCTCCCTCCCCTGCCTCCCGCAGCCTCTGGGCGCTTCCCGTCCGCCCCGGCCCTGGCCCTGAATCCTCCTTCCCGGGGTTCCCTCCCTCCCTTTTCCCGGCCCCGCGGCCACCCGGCTCTCGGCTGGTCGGGGTCCCTGACACCCGTGTCCCTTTAGACCATCG
Source organism: Eulacestoma nigropectus (assembly GCA_013397775.1). Taxonomy (NCBI): domain Eukaryota; kingdom Metazoa; phylum Chordata; class Aves; order Passeriformes; genus Eulacestoma; species Eulacestoma nigropectus. Next base: position 40,214 of record VZTE01002029.1, on the reverse strand, counting down.
ACCAGTTCGAGTATGATGGCTGTGACAACTGCGAGACGTACCTGCAGATGAAGGGAAACCGCGAGATGGTCTATGACTGCACCAGCTCCTCCTTCGACGGGTGAGTGGGGCCTGGGCCCGGCCGCGGTCCCCCAGGAGCGAGGGGACACCGAAGTGGCACTGTGGGGTCACCCAGCCGGGAGACGTCCCCTCACTGCCATCCCTCCTGCAGGATCATCGCCATGATGAGCCCTGAGGACAGCTGGGTCTCCAAGTGGCAGCGGATCAGTGAGTAATTCAGGAGCTGGAGATCCCTTCTCTGCACACCCTTCTCGGGGGCAGTGAGAGCTGCTGGTCGGGCTGTGGAAGGGGTTCTTCCCCTCAATGAGGGGACATAAGCACAGGTTGAGGAATCCCACCTGGCTGCTCCACATGGGCTAACTCAGGGTTTTCTTTCCCCCAGGTACCTTCAAGCCAGGTGTCTATGCAGTGTCCGTGACCGGCCGCTTGCCCCAAGGTATCTGTGTGATGGAGTCAGGGTTTGGGGCTCTTCGAACACTGCACAGGGAACATGCCATGTGGGTGATGGGATCAGCCAAGGTGTGATGGGATCAGCCAAGGTGTGATGGCATCAGCCAGGTGTGACAGGATCAGCCAAGTGTGATGGGATCAGCAAAGGTGACTGCGAGGAGGTGCTGGATTGGAGAGGGAGATTTCAGGGTTCAGCACTGTACCTGCCAGAAGTTTATATTGAAAACTGCTGGCTAAAACCTGGCTTATCAGAGGGCTAAACTGGGATTAAAGAGTGATTCTGGAAAGTGAGCACATCTCAAACCGTTCAGCTCTAGGAAAACATGGAGTTTTGTTCATAGAAGAGGGTTTTGCAGGATGGGGTGCTGTTGTGGCAATCCCAGTGAGCACACTCCTCCTCCTGCACTAAGGGCTTGTGCCATGGTGGATTTCTGTGTTTACAAATGGAGTGGAGGGCACAGAGGATTTGCCTTATCTCTGGAATGCAGAAAGGGCATCATCCATCCAGCTGAGTTCCTGCCCAGTATGTAGCCCCAGAGCAGACTCCTAACCCAGGAGTGAATCCCAGATCCCTGGAGTGAAAGCTGTGCCTGTGTCTGGAATCCCACGTTCCTTATTTCTGACTGAGCTGTGCATTGGGAAGGAGCTGGAAACATCATGAGGCTGGAAGCTGAGGCCTTCTGGCACAGCCCAGGCATATCTGGAATACCCAGGGTTAGGGTTTAAGTGGAATATCAGGAAAAGGTTCTTCCCCCAGAGGGTGCTGGGCACTGCCCAGGCTCCCCAGGGAATGGGCACGGCCCCGAGGCTGCCAGAGCTCCAGGAGCGTTTGGACAGCACTGCCAGGGATGCCCAGGGTGGGGTTGTTGGGGTGTCTGTGCAGGGCCAGGAGCTGGACTCCACGATCCTTGTGCGTCCCTTCCAACTCGGGATATTCCATGATTCTGTGAAACAAAGATGATTGTCCAGTTCTACATGACAGCACCACCAGATGTTCCCAGGGCTCCTCATCCCAGGAGAAGACTGAAATGTGTTTGTCTCCTTGCTGCAGGGATCGTCCGAGAGCTGAAGAGCCGTGGTGTGGCCTACAAGTCTCGGGACACAGCCATAAAAACCTGAAGGGCTCTTGTGCTGCCTGGAGATCCCAGTGCTGCGTGGAAGAGGCAGTGGGCACTGCTCCAAAGCCTCTCAGCTTTATCCTGTGGGGAAGTGGGGCTGGACTCGGGGTGTGCAGGCCCAGCTCCCCTCGCTCGGTACCTCCGGACTCCGCCACACCACAGACCGCAGACATTTATCTGAGCCTTGCCAGGGGGGAGGGTGTGAGTAGGGCTGGGAAAGGGTGTTTAATCGTGAAGCCCAAGTTTTTTTCGGTTGGTGTGGGAAAGAGGGGACTTGGGAAATAGCTGTGTAAATAGTTCAATAAAACCCACTGCCTGCTCAGGGCTGGGTCCAGCTGTCACTGTCACTGGTTTCACCACTGCAGGGTGGTGAGGTGGGGGGGCTCACGCTCGCCCCCCTGCCTGTGCCAGACTGTTTGGAGCCTGCGATTGTCACTGCTTGTGTCATGGGCCACACTCCTGCCTCGAGAGGGAGATCCTGCCCTGGCTGTGCTGGGTGTCCTTCCCTGTGGGAAACCTGCAGCTCCCAGCTGGATGGAGCGGGTATGGTGATGGCCAGTGTTTCCTGTGGAGGTGGTTACATGGAGGTCATGGAGCCCTGGGCCTGCAGGTCCTGTATGAGGGATATGGCAGCAGGAGGGACCTTCCAGGACCGTCCACTGGCTGTTGCTGGGCTCCAGGGCAGGCACAGCAGGACGAGCCCATTGCTGGTGTGGTTGGGAGGCAGCACCAGGCCTTGCACATGGGAGGGGTGGACAAACAGGGGCAGAAACACCCATCCAGCCTCCTATTTCTGGGGATCTGACTGCTACAAGTGTCAGCTTAGTATCTGTAACACTTGAACTCATGAGGGATTTGGCCTGGTTAGCTGATGGCTCTTGCTTGAGTTGTTTAGTTTCAGTTCAGCAGCAGCCACCAGTCATGAAGGGCCGAGTCCTTGATCAGTAGCTCTGTGAAATAAACTTTTTTTTTTCCCCTGAGATAATCCTGGAGCTGGAAAGCTCAATTTTTGTTTTCTTGAGACAAACAGTGGAAATTATTACAGCCTGAAAATTGCAATTGGTCTGGGATGAGAGCGACTGCAGCACGGGGAATTCAGGACTGGCTGGGGAGTGACACTGCCAGGAGTGCAGAGGTGATGCCCTCTCTGCACTGCTCTGGTTTGTAGAGCTGGTCACAAGAAATGAGTCCCAGGTGCCCCAGGTCAGACAGAGCATGGCCTCCTGTGGAGATCTGGAGCAGATGTGTGGTGGGACAAGCCTGGAGCACAGCGGGGCTGGAGGGGAAGGTGCCTTAAGCCATGTTTTACTTGGGCCCTTGCAGATGTGGTGCTGAAGTAAGGAGCATTTGCTCAGTGCAGACCAGGGCCAAGTCAAGTCCTTGCTGGGCTCTGAGCTCCAGCAAACAACTCCAGGTGCAGATCCACCTTTTGTGGGAAGAGCTGAGAGCAGTTCAGCCCCTGGCCTGGGGCTTGGACCCTCCTCTTGGGAAGGCAGAGCAGCAGGTTCAGTGCTGCAGTCAAAAGGAGGCGTTGACCCTGACTTTGACACATCCCTGGTGAAATCAAAGCCCGTGAGTTGCCTGGTGAGTCATCCTTCAGGCTCGCTGGGTTGCAGTGTGGGCAGGAGATGGACCTTGGGAGTTCCCCGTAGGCCAGGCCTGTGGGACAGAGGTGTGACTGTCCCAGCAGCCCGGGCCTGTCTCTGCAGGATGCTCAGGTTTAGGCATTCTGGGCATGGGCCTCTGGGCTCTGGAGGGCAATTTTGGCCTGGCTGTGCCATGAGGGGCACAGAGTGACCTGGGATCCCCCCAGATGCATTCATCCCCAGTGGAATGGTCTGGGAAAGCTGCAGCCAGGGCTGTCTGGGCAGCCTGACACGTTCAGGATGGAAGGGGACAAGGAGGATGAGGTGGGTGGCTCTTTCTCCAGCTGGCTGGAGATGGGTCTGGGGAGCAAGGGTTTGGCTCCAGCCGGCCTGGGAGGATGTTGGATGGCAGATCCGCCCCCCTACCATGCCCAGCCCGGGGAGCCTCACGCTGGCAGTGCCACGGGGTGGCAGCACGGCCTTGTGCTGGGGCTGGGGAACTGCTGGAGACCGACTGAGCCACAAGCTCCATTTCCTGTTGTTTCACAGCACCTTTCAGTCCCTACTGCCTTCCCTTGGCTGCAGGGAATGGCCATGCTGGAGCTGCTGCAAGGCTGGAGCCACGTCAGAGCCCAGGACCCTTGTCCCCTGGCCCCGTGATGCAGAGGAGGTGACAAGAGGGCTCTGCACAGGACCCTGAGCAGGATGGGCTTGTTTGGCTGGGGTTGCCGTGGGGCTGAGGCTCCGTGGTTCTTATCTCCTTTCTGGGGAAGTTGCAGTCACTGCTCAGGGCTGGGAACTTTGCTTCGGAACTTGTCCCCAGGGAGCAGTGTGCACTGTCACTGTGCCTCTCGGGGAACTGAGGGGGTGTGGAAACCCTGCAGAGACCTCACCCCTTGCTGGAAGCCCAAGTGCTCCAGGATATGGAGAGTTAAGACTGGCAGGAGCTGCAGTGCAGGTGCAAAGGAGCCACCCCAGCGAGGAAAATGGGCTGAACGTGGTGGTCCTTGAGAGCTGCACCTCCTGTGCCTGCACCACTTCCAGGAGCGTGGTGCCTCTCACCAGGCCGACCCCGAGCCCGTTCCCTGCGAGCCCCCTCGCATCCCACATCGCGCAGTCCCGGTGATCCACTGCTCCCAAAAGGAGCCTTCCAGTCAGACTCCAGCCCCGGAGCTGTCTAGGGTTTGTACCAGCAAAAGGCAAACGACGCGGAGCTTTATTCGCTGCAAAAAGTAGGGCAGGGAGCTCTCACGTTGAAGAAACTGGAGGAAAAATGTGCGGCGGCAGCCGGAGTGGGAATCGGGAGAGAAAAGCGTCAACGGGCTGGGAGCTGAGATGTGAGTCAGGACGGCTCCTCCCCCTGCACCAAATGACGCTCAAATAGTTCAGCCAGGCCCGAAAATGCTGCAGGTTTGGCACCCCGGGCAGCCTGGCAGCTCTGGGCGGCGGGGCCAGGGCCGCCCCGGCAGGAAACACGAGCCAGTGGATCTTCGTGCGGGTTTTGAGAACCGATACCCCGGCTCTCCCTGCGGACGAGAAAAGTGACTTTCCAAACCGCAGAGCGCTCGGTGCGTCTGCAGAGGCAGCTGCCGGGAAATGCCTGTCCCCACCTGCGCGGGGACCTGCCCACACCCGGGTCAGAGCGGCCTTTGGCCTGTCTCCTGGGGCAGCCAGGCTTCAGGCGCAGGAGGACGTGGATGAGAGCACGCTGGACCCTGCCCAGGGGGCCGAGGCAGGGTGACCCCCCCCTTCTGCTGCCGGGGCTGTCTGTGCCTGCTGTGGTACACTGAGGTGCTGCCTGGGCTGCCAGCGGCATCATGGAATCATGGAATGGTTTGGGCTGGAAGGGACTTTAAAGACCATCTCGTTCCCTACTTTGCCATGGGCAGGGACACCTTCCACTGTCCCAGGCTGCTCCAAGCCCCGTCCAACCTGGCCTTGGGCACTGCCAGGGATCCAGGGGCAGCCACAGCTTCTCTGGGCACCCTGTGCCAGGGCCTTACACCATCACCGGGAAAAATTCCTTCCCCATATCCCATCTATCCCTGCCCTCTGGCAGTGGGAAACCATTCCCTGTGTCCTGGCACTCCAGGCCATTGTACATTGTCTCTCTCCATCTTTCCCGTAATTTTCCTTCAGTTACTGGAAGGCCACAATTAGGTCGCCCCAAAGCTTCTCTTTTCCATGCTGAACAATCCCAATTGTCTCAGCTTTTCTGATAGGAGAGGTGCTCCTACTCACTGAGAATCATTCCTGCTTCACCCTAAATCCACTTTCTCCTGCTTCACTGGCTCCCAGTGTGGACTTGGACTTTCCCCAGGTGCTTTCTGGCCCCCTGTGGGGGAAACTGGTTACCTCAGGGATGTGGAAACCCTTGGGGATAGGTGGTAGGGGTGGGGAAAAAGCCCCAAACAAACCCCAGCCTAAGACTGTTTTCCTTGGAAACTGGCTGAGGAGACCTTGGCAGGTGGAGGTGATGGGGAAGAGGACCTGGGTTGTGCTGGTACCTGGAGTGAAATGCTGCTGTGGTGAGGATGGCAAAGCCCGGGGCGTGCCAGGAATGGGTGCTCCATCCTGCCCGTCATCTCCGTGTCGGGGCACATGGGCAGAAGCCACCGAGGCCCCTGTGTCTGATGTGGTGGGGAGAGGAGGGGCCCAGGGCTGAGCAGCAGCAGGAAGGGGGCAGTTTTGGGGAGGGGGGGAGGAGCAAGCCACGAGAGCTCTCAAAGCGTGGCAGGAACGGGACCCAGCTGCCACGTGCCCCTCCCAAGGGCACCCTGGTGCACTGGGATGGAGGTAGGCGGGCAAGGAACTGGGATGTGCTTCCTGCTCAGGGGATCTGTAAGGAAAACAGGGAGCTCTGATGCATGGGATGGGTCCTCTGGGTGTTTTCCCCTCAGGAACTGCAGTGGAAGGAGCAGGCTCTGCTTTGTGAAGGGGAGAGGCTGGTGGCCTGACAGAGGCCTGCAAAGGGCACCTGCAAGTGGAACATCCATCCCTTGTGAGCTCAGGGCTGTCTGCAAAGAGCCCTCAATTGCTTCATGGTGGATACCTCCAAACCCACAGGTCTGCCCACAGAGCTGGGGTTCTGGAGTCTGGTGGGGGGTCCCAACCCTCCTCTAGACTGAGAGCTCTCACCTCCCTGGTCTGCTCCATCATGGGAAGGGAGATGCCAAGGGTTGGGAGGGGCAGACTGGAGTCTCAGCTCGGTAGTGGAGGTGGTTGAGGGTGCTGTGGACATGTTTCCTCAGGGCACATGGCAAAGTGAGACCACGGCTAAAGTCCCAGGAGGGATTTGAGAATCTGATGATACCTCTCCATCCCCAGCTCTCCCAGACCCCCTGCTGCATCCCAGGTGGCACTTGTCCTTCCCTTCTCCTGGCCAGCTGTATGTCACCCAGGCTGATGCTGGTGCTGGGCTGGAAGGGGCTTTTCCCCTCCGAGGGAATGGTCCTTCTGCATGGGCAGTTGCAGAAGACCCACTGAGTGCCCAAACAGAGCCCCAGGACTTGTGCTGGGAGAGGACATCACACCTCTGGTCCCCAAACAGCCCAGGTGCATGGTACAGGGCAACACACTCCAGTGGCTGCAGGATCTGTCCCCTTGGCCAGGCTGGGGCTTTGGAACTGCACAGCTGGCCTGGAAAGGTGCTGGAAAGGTGCCATCAATGCCAGCTTTGGGGAGATGCTTCCTGGCAGCCCTGGGTGCCTATCCCCCCTCCTATGTGTCTCTGGCCCTCAGAGATGCTCAGCTCTTCCTGCCCCTTGTCCTGCAGGGTCAAGGTCGAGGGAGAGCAGGGTCTGTCACTGCAGAGCTCAGCCCTCCACCTCCTGAGCACATCCTGCCCTGGGAAATCCACAGCCCAGCCTGGTGCTTCTCATCCCTCCTTCCCCATATCCCTGCTGGGCTCTGTCCCAGAGCATCCTCCATCCCAGGAAGGGGGGAAAACAGGAGTCACCCATCTGTGCAGCACCGGGCGCAGTGGGGGCCCCTCCAGAGCCCCCGGGCCGTGGGGTCCCCTTCCCCCACCTGCGTGGCCGGTGGCAGCAGGTGCCACGGAAAGTGCCGGAGCAGCCACGGCCCGGCCCAACCGCCCCGCGCCCGCCACTGGCGCAGCCGGGCCGCGATTTTGTCTAAATATGGGCAAATCCAGCGCCGTGTCCCCTGCCCGCCCGTGTCACTTCGCCTTTTTGAGGTTTCCCTTCGCGCTCTCATTTGCCTCCCGCCGCCGCCTCCTCGCCCGGCAGTTTCTGGTTGAGTCACTTCCAACGGCCTCGCTCCTGCCCGGCCTCCGGGGCACCGGAGGGGCGTCGGGCTGGGGCGTCGGGCTGGGGGCGCTCAGGGGGCTCCCCCCAAACATCCCGCTCGGGACCGCCTCCCGTGCCCGGCGGTGAAACAGGGCTCGGCCCATGCAGCTACCACAGCCCCTCTTTTGGGTGCAGAGGTGGCCTCTCAGCCGTGCCACAGGCGCTGCAGTTCTTCTTGAAGGTTTGCCTTGATGGTGGCAGACAATGCCCTTCCATCCAAAAAGCTCTCAGGGGTGGTGTTTGGCACTCCTGATTTTTTGGTGCTGCAGATGTCCCTAGCACCTGCTCTCCTGGAGCATCCCAGCTCAGAGCCCTCAGTCCCAGGGGCCTTTTAGGAGGTCACCCCTTGCACTGTAAAGAAGAGAGAGCTGTGCCCCCCCGTGCCTCTGTGCCATGTTCTCAGAGGGATGTGGTGCATTGGGAACGCTGTCATGAGGCTTCAGTATTAGCAGTGGCCTGGCTGAGACACTGTGGCTCCTTTGGGGCCTGGCCACGAGATGCTGCAGCTTGGCTGTGGATCCAGTGGCTCGCCCGGCCACTGTCCCACTGGCCCCAGGGCAGTGGAGGTGGCTCAGGGAGGGTTTGGGTGAGACCATCCTGTTCCTCCTTCTCTTCCTTCTCTTCCTCCACAAGGTGTGGGATGGACGGGAGCCATGGGGTGTGGGATGGACGGGAACCGTGGGGTGTGGGGTGGACAGGAGCCGTGGGGTGCAGGATGGTGGGAATCACATGAGCGTGGTGGGGCAGCTGCCTGTCCCCAGCACCGAGCGGGGTTCGCAGGCCAGGCTGAGGCGCCGGCAGGAGCTCCGTCTCCTCCAACCCTGGGCCGGGGGCAGCACTTCCCCTGCCGGCAGCGAGCGCCGCAACCGCAGGCGAGGAGGGGAAGTTGCTGCAGGGCCGATAAGAACTATCAGCGCTTTCGCAGTGCCTCGGCTGCACGGCCCGACAAGGGCCCTTCCCCCTGCCCGGCGCTGCCGCTGCCCCGAGCCCCGGCTCCCGCTCCCCTGCGCGCCCCGATACTGGAGAGTTACTGGAAAAGGAACAGCCCTGCGGGAGGAGGGGACGTCGGTGCTGCAGGGCGGCAACCAGGCCTCCGCGGTGCTCCATGCACAGGAAATTTTGGGGTGCGTGGCAGTGTCTGACCCGCATCCGGGTGCCCCGAGCCGAGGGCAGGGGAGGGCAGGGTGGGGGAGCGGTGCCTGGGGGACACGGTTTGTCTCAGGGAGCTGCTCCCTGGGAAGCAGCACCTGGGGTCCATCGGCAAGCCCCCGGGAGATGCCGAGCAGGTGGGCAGGGTGTGGAGAGGGGCCTCAGGAAAGCTGGGGACCGGATATTTTCATGAGGTTCCCAGGGGAGGAAACGCAGCTGTTTCAGCCTCCCCCGACCCCAAAAAGCTCCTGGAGCTCCTTCAGATGGACACGAGTGCAGCAGGACCAAACGATCCAGAGCCAAGGGCTGGGGTAGGAATTCCTGCATCCTGGTTTGCCAGCCAGTGAATTAACCAATGGCTGGGGAATGTGGTAAATTCATCATCAGTTGGAGACTTTCAGAGACCTCGTCAGAGCCCAAGGAACCAGATCTGCTGATTTCCTCCTTTCTGAGACCAGTGCAGGCAGAAGGAAACCAGCTCAGGACCCAAAATGTCATATCCCCCATCCGTGCTGGGCTGGGGAAAGAGGAAGCGTCGCCTCCCCCCGCTTCTCTGCTGGGAAGGCGCCTGTGGCCCCCCTGCTTGGCCCCTCAGCAGCACGGGCAGGTGCTGGGCAGGGCTCTGCTGGGGACCCTGTTTTGGGAAGGCACAGCTCCCTCCCCGCTGCCATCCTGCACATCCCAGCTCCGGCCACGTGCTTCACTCTCCCCTGACATCTTGTCCTTTGGTGCAGTCTCCCCCAGCCGCCTCTGTTGGGAAATACCTTCATCCTGCTTTGCCACGTGGTCAGCCTCAAACTGAGGTTTCCTTACTGGGCCTGACTTCTCACCCTGTCCCCTCCTCCCAGCCTGCAGTATTTACCAGGGACCAGTTTGTCATCAGCCAGGAACATGGCCTTGACCCTGGGGCACGGGGGAAAGTCCCTCAGCAGCACCTCTGGGGCCAAATCTCTCTCTGGTTGCCCTCCAATAGGCTCCTTTCTCTGCTGTAAAAGCGTGGTTGCCTGTACCCTGTGCAACTTTCACCCCCTGTGATGGCACCTACCCGTGCTGGGGACTGAGGTGGCCGATGGCACTGGGGATGTCTCCAGGATGGTCTCTGGGTTGGCAACAATCTGCTTTCAGGCACAGGGTGGGATTGTTGTGGTGTCCTGTGCAGGGCCAGGAGCTGGATTTGATGATCTTTGTGGGTCCCTTCCAAATGAGGATATTCTGTGGTTCACACCAAAAATGATATTTACACATTTCAGGTCCCCAGGAGGGCCAGTCTGGGAGGAACCCGAAGTCACCTGGCATCAGGAGGCCACCCCATGGACCCAGCCTGCACGTGGTGGCCTCTGCCATGGATGAGTGGCTGCTGACCGCAGGCCCCTGGCGAAGCAGAGCGATGCTCCTGGGCTCAGAGCTGCCAAAAGGGCCCTGTGGAGACATTCCTTGTTGAATTTCTCTCCAGCACAGGGAACAGTGTCCCCAGCCCTGTGACCATGAGGGATGGAGATGGACACAGGGCCAGGGAAGGGTGGGAGACAGGGCAGCTCTTGGCAGGCCAAGGCACAAGGGACAGGGCTGCTGGGCCAGTGGATGGGCTCGCTCCAGCCAGTTCTGTTTGGTTTTTTCCACTGAAACTTCCACCAGCTCAGCCTCAGTTTGGAAAGGGCTTCCCAACCAATTCCCTCTCTCCTAAAGCCTCTTTTACCTGCTGCCATCAGCATACGTGCAGCTCAAGTCAAATCACTTCTGCCTGTGCTGCTGCTCGGTTATTTTTGGCTTTGTTCTCCCCCTGCCTCCTGCAAACCTCACCAATACCATTTTTTGTACATTTCCGTCCATATTACCAATGTTGAGAATGAATCGCATTGGCCTAAAAAGGAACCTTTTGCAGAGGCACATGAAAACCTGTTCAGGGACAGACACAGCCCCATTTACGGTCACTTTTGGGGATTTAGTTTGTAGGTTTTGATCTAGTTTAGTTGTGGGCTTCCCCTGGCACTGGGACAGGGTGGTGCCGGCCGTGCAAATCCTCCTGCTCCGTGTCCCAGCACCGTCCCAGTGCCATCACCGGGGCCATTGCGACCTAGACGTGCCTCCAAACCCAGCTTTCGGTTTTCTTCCCGGGGCCTCACATCCCTGTTGGTCGCTACAGCTGCCCCGGCCGGGGGAAGTTTGGTGTTGCAGAGCCCTGAGGGAGTGAGAGGCTCCAGGAAGCCTCTTGCACAACGCGTTTCCCAAAGCACAGGTTTAGGGCCTGTGACTCGCTGGCACCTCTGTCCCCACTGCTTCAGCCCCATGACCAGGCGGCCCCTGAGCCCTGCAGCCCCCGCCACGGGCTGCTGGACCCTCCGTGGGCAGGAACTGCTCCCATGCAGGCCCCACCACTAGGACGGGGCGAGGGGCCGCGGTGGCCGTGGGAGGTGGATTCAGTTACTGTCACCCGTGCAAACACCTTTTTTTTCCCTTTCTTTCTTTCTTTCTTCTTTTTTTTTTTTTTTCTGCACAAACATGTTTGTCGCTGTCAGCAGCAAAGCCCAGGAGAGCGTAACCGGCTGGTGCTTCCTGCCCCGGTGCTGGGCCGGCTGCGGTCGGGCTGCGGGGCGGCGCTGGGTGGGACCGGCACCGTTATCTGCTCCGCAGCGACGGCTCTTCCTGTGGTCGGGCCACGTGGGCAGGATGGGGTTAAAAGCAGCCCCGCGCCCCACAGGGGCCCATTGCTCCCCGGCCGGCACCCCGTGCAGCACCCCGCGACACCGGCACCCACCATGGGCCACCGGCACCTGGCTTGGGCCACCGGCACCGCCACGCCCGGTGTGGGCCACCGGCACCTGGCGTGGGTCACCCACACCCAGCGTGGGCCACCGGCAGCCAGCGAAGGCCACCTGCGCCCGACCCGGTAACGGGGGACCCATTGAGGCGCCCACGCGGTGCTGGAGGAGCGGCGCGGGGCGGCCAGGGGCGCTGGCAGCCGTGGCTCTGGGGCCAGCGCGAGGGGGGCAGTGGGTGCTGGGGCTGATGACAGGTAAGGGGGCCCTCCCCACACGGGGGGCTTAGGGGGCAGGGGAGGAGGTGCCGTGCTGGCAGGCGGGCGGAGGAGGGAAGTGCCCAAAGCAGAAGTGACACCCGGGGGGTTTTTGGTGGCAGCCGGGATGGGACCGGGTGGACGTGGAGGCTGGAGTGGCAGGTGAGGCTCTTGGGGCTGGGTGGTCTCAACCATGGGGACCTGCAGGGAACCCCGAAGGGCTGTCAGGGCATCCAAAGGATCTCTGTGTGTCTGGGAGATGGGGCGAGGGGGGCCCAAGGGGAGCACCAGGACATGGAGCTCCTGTGGCCTCAGGGCAGGGGGATGGGGCAAAGGGGACTTCAGTAAAGGATGGGGGAACAAGGACGCTCCTCATGAGGACATTTCAGGAGGAACCCACTGCTGTAGGATCTCCACCGTGGGGACAAGGCAGTGCAAGGGGTCCCTGTCACACCGATGGCGTTTGCCCTGGGCTGGCCACGGCGGGGACAAGGCAAAGGAGCTCCCTGTGCCAGGGTGCCATTTCGGTGGGGTCCCCTCATGAAGACATGGCATGGTGGGCCCTCTGTGATGCAGATGGGATTTGAGAGACAAAGATGGAGTTTGAGGTGGGATCTCACCCTTGGGGTCCAGACATGGGGGTCCTCTGAGACCGGGATGGGGTCTGAAGGGCAGCGATGGAGTTCAAGGTGGAATCTCCCATGTGGGGACAAGGCCAGGGGGTCCTTTGGGAATGGGAAGGTGGAAGAGTCCCCATGAGGTCAAAGCAAACACACCCTCTGTGCCCAGGATGAGGTTCAAGAGGGGGTGATGGGGTTTGGGGTGGAGTCCCCACCAACAGGGACCAGGCATTTGGGTTCTCTGTGACGCGGATGGGGTCTGAGGTGGAATCCCTCCTTGAGGGACAAGTGAAAGCTTATTCCTGTGACCAGGATGGGGTCTGATGTGGGGTCCTTCCTTTGGGAATGAGTCAAAACTGTCCCTTATGACCAAGATAAGGTATTAAAAAAGTGAGGATGTCCCCTGTGCTCATGACAGGGCTCGAGATGGGACAATGGGGTGTGAGGTAGGGTCTCACCGATGGGGACAAGGTGAGGATGTCCCCTGTGCTCGGAGGGGGGGGTTTGGGGAGACAAGAGAGGGCAAGGCAGGATCTCCCCCGTGGGATAAGGATGTCCCCCTTGCTTGGCATGGCTCCCAGGAGGTGACACTGCCAGAGAGTCTCTGTCCCGGGGCCAGACCAGACCTGCCGTTCGCGTCCCTGGCCACAGCAGGCCGGAGGTGGCCCATGGCAGGGCCACGTGGGGCACGGCAGTGGCCCCGCATGGAAGGAGCTGCACGCCGGAGGAGAGCGGCCGCCGACAGCGACTGAGACAGTGCAGTCACCCATAAAGTAGAAAGCACTACTAAACAGCACTGCAGGGTGTAGTGTTTCCTACTTTATGGATGAGTGTACTGTGGGCTACGGAGAAGAGAGCACGGAGCAGCGCCAGGACCCGCGAGCCCGTCGGGAGCCGTGCGCGGGCCGAGAGCGGCCCACGGGCCCTGCCTGGCTCACAGCACCCACACGGAGCTCCACCACCCTCCCTGGGGACGCCCCGCTTGTCCCCGCGTGTCCCCCCGGCACCTGGGGTGGCCACGTGGGCGGGAGGGGTCACCGGCCCAGTGTCCCCGGGGTGCCGCTGAGGGGACCCGTCCCGTCGGAGCGAGCCTCGCACTGGGAGGCCAGGTAGGCAGCAGAGCCTCCAATGCACGTTTTTTCCCCCCATCTTCATTTTCCACGTGGTGAAGCCCTGGGAAGAGCTGGGCAGTGGCGGCCACGTGCAGCGGAGGAGGCAAAGTGTGGTTCCTGGTGATTGCTGGGTTCAGCGGGGTGAGGGACTGCTGAATAAAACTCTTTTGGCATTGACTCGTGGATTTTTTAATTCAGTTCCTGGGAAATGCAGAACTGGGGAAGAGCTCCTTGCTGTGCCCAGGGCCACGTGCAGTGGGGTCATCCCAGATTTGGAGCCTTGGGGAGCCTTGGGGACACCACGGGTGGGGGTGGTGGCCAGCAAATCTCAGCCCATTGACACAGGACTGTCCCCTTCAGTCCCTCGAGGGTCACCAGCAAAGCTGCTGTGTCCTGTGGCAGTCCCGGCCATGGTCACAAGGCCACGGGAAGCCAGAGAATCCTCCTGCAATCCCAGTCTCCCTCCAGCCACACACCCCTGGCCTGTGTTTCCTGGGGGGTCTAAAACCAGCCCAGCTTCCACAGAGGATGTTTGGTCCTTGTTCCCAAACGTCAGCTCCCAAAACCCCTTCAGGCATCTTCCCTTTGGCTTTGACTCCCCATGTCCTGCCTGTGGGAGAGAGCATCTAAAAACAGTAGAAAAAATATTAAAAATACTTTTTCTTTTTTGAGCCCAAATGTGGGTGGAAAGTTTTTACATTTTGTAAAACTTCTTGTGCTGATCTCGGGATCATTTGAGGGGGGCGTTAAGAGTTTGTGGTGTTTTTCTTGCACTGGGCTGTCCAGAAAGGACTGGGGTGTTTTACTTCTCCTTGCTGTCCCAGCTTTCCCACGTTCCCTGGGTTCGTGGCTGTTCAAAGGGGATGTGGAAGGAAAAAAAATCAAATCAAAACTGTTGTCATGGTCACAAAGAGACAAGTTTTTAAACAGTAAAAACGAAAAAGGGCTAAAAAAAACCCCAAGCAGCCACTGCGGACTGCCCTGAGCAGCTTTCGGTTTGTGAGCACCGGGAGGGAAAAGCAAGTTCACATTTTTAACATGCAAAAGCTTTGAAAATTCACCTCCTAATAATGTGTATTTAAGTATTAGGAAGGGTAAATATCCAAGTTTCATGACCAAGGACTATTGTGGTTACAGCTACTACTCACTGGTCACTGCTGGGAGAGACGGTTGGAAACGTGGTTCTTGCTGAGAGCAGCAAAACAGAAACTGCTACTTTTTTCCTGTTTTTTTTAAATAAAACCCTCCATTTTTTCAAGCCCTCCCTCCATCCTGAAGGGATTTTTTAGCAGGTTCCTGCAAGGAAACATGTCCTGTCCCCACTGGGATGAGCTCCCAGTCTCCACAGGACCTCACTGTATTCATCTGTTCCCTGGTTGATGCCACACAGGCTGGGTGGTCCCCAGGCCCTGCTGCTCTGCTGACACAAAAATGCCCCGAGCAGGGCAGAGCTTGGGGCTGAGACTCCTCTGGGGCCTGGGGGGGTGTGGGTGCCCATCCCAGCACCCTCAGGATGGCTCTGGAAGGGCTGCAGGGACTGACAGAGCCCAGCCAGACTCTTGCCGGGCTCTCCCGCACAGCCCCAGTGCCTGAACTGGTGTTGCCACGCCACGCCACGCCACGCCACGCCACGCCACGCCACGCCACGCCACGCCGTGCCGTCTGAGGCTACCATGGCTGGGGCTCACCGTGACCCCTGGCTGGGCCAGCCCAGCACATTCCTTTTCTAGGCTGTTTTTAATAGGGGCTCTGTCCCAGTGCTGCTCCAGAGAGTGGAGCCATTCCCTGCCAGTGTCCATGTGCTGCTGGGGACGGCAGGCTCAGCGGGAAGAGTGACTGTGGGCAATGTGGCCGTGTGCGTCTCCTCCGTGGAGCTGCTCCAGGACACATCAGACCTCAGGCTCAGGAGGTGGGAATGGGAGCTGGAGGGCTCTGCGGGCAGAGCAGGTGCCCACTCGTGTCACTGCACGTCCCTGCAGCCACCAGTGACGCTCATGCACAGAGACAGGAGGAATCATGTGCTGGAGCCATTCCCAGGGAACTGCTGGAAAGAGGGGGGGAATGGCTTGGCACCCACCAATCACCTCAGCCTGGGGGTGCCCCAGAGTGCTGACACACGTCACTGTCCCCACACCCTGGGGACCTCCCTCAGGGCTGCCCTGGCCCCTCGTGCTCATTCTTGTGCTTTTTTCCCAGCTGAAACCACAGCAGAGCTCCCACTGCCCACTCCAGTCCCTGCTGGAATCCCCAAAACCAGGGGAGGACCTCAGGAGGACTCATCAGGCACTAACTGGACTTAATTGCTTGTAGGACCTGCAGGTGCTGGGCCAGGAGCATCAGTGAGGCTCAGCCCTAGTTCTTCAGGCCTTGGCTGAGCTTTTATGTAGGAATAAAGCTCTGTAGGGTCTGATCTCCTCAGCAGTCCCTGGATCATCACTGTAAGAATCTTGTCTCCAGCCACTTGTGCTGGCTGGAGCCCAGACCAACCAGCTTCTCTCTGGCCCTGCACCTGGCTGGACCCACCTTTGCTGGAGCCTTATCTGTAGTCCCAGCTCATTCTCCTCCTGATCCTGGCTGGGGTCTCTGTCCTGGTTCTTCTCATCTTGTCTGGGGCTGCCAAGGGACCCCATTACCACTGTCCTGCCCAGAAGCTCTGGGATGGCTCCCTGGGGTTTGAGGACGCTGGGTGTTCTGGATCACACCTGGGTTCCCATTTGCTGCCCACTGGAGCAGCCCTATCCTTGCTGCTCCCTGATGGAGAGGACACTGGATCCCTGTCCCTGCGCCACCAGGCACAGGCCTGGCTCCCCAGAGACCTTTGGAGAGCAGTGGGAGCTGCTAGAGGGCTCTCCTGGGATCCTTTGTCATCTCCCCACATTTGAGCTGTTGATCTCGAGCTCTCCAATGTCACTGTTTCTCATAATTTTCTCTACATCATCACCTCCTTTCCCTGAGCCTGTGGTTTCCCCTTTCCTGGGAGAGTTTCAAGGATCTCCCTAGGTCTGCTCTGCAGGGAGCACAGCCCCTGGCAGATCCCTGGGTGACCTGGAGGACCAAGGGGACCTGTAGCACCCCATCCCTGTAGCCTTCATGACAACTTAGTGACTCGCAGCTCAGGGAGCTCCTGAGCCACTGGGTCTTCAATAGCCCAGATGAACTTTTCCTCTCTCCTTTTTAAGGAGACTTAGTAAGACTTTAAGGACTTATCCAGCTGTAGGCTGGCCAAGGTGTGAAAGATCATCTCCAGCTTCCCAAGCTCAGGGCCCCAGGAGATATCCTCTCCCCAGGAATGGTGTGGGGGGTGTGGACAGCCCGTCCTTCACCTCACCTGACTGGGGCTTTCCCTGAAGGCTGTGGGCGATCCAGACGTGAGCCTGGGGGATCCCTGGCCCCTCCTTCTCCAGGGCAGCAGGTCCCAGCAGTGCCGTGGAGCCAGGTGGGTCTGGCACAGATGAGTGGGACAAGGGGAAGGACGCTCAGGGGACAGTGGTGGCAGCACGTCCCAGATGAGCCAGGCAGAGCCTGTGAGCAGCGCAGGGCAGCGCAAGCACAGAACAAGCCGGGGTTCTGAGAAGGCTGCGCAGCCACACGAGCCCTTATCAGGGTGCTTTTCTCCTCCCACTGCTGCTGCCTCCTTCTAATGAAACCTGCTTGTTCTGTCTCCACAGAGAGCTGAGCAGTGCCTGGGCATTCTTCCACACCGGTTCAGCACCTGCAGAGCCTGCCTGGTACCTTGCCAGGGGGAACAGTCAGGGGCAGGGACTGAGGGGATCTGAGTGGTGCGAGAGGTGGGATCTCTCCTGACCTGTTCCTGCAGCAGAAGGAGTCACATGAGCTGGTGGTTTGAAGGTACATGAGTACCAGAACACACAGGAAGGTGGGATAAGTATTCTGGAATCTTCCCTTTGTTCTGTTGGCTGCATTTTCTGCTCATTTCAAGCTTGGGGCTTCCCCTCCACCACATGCAAACACCCCTTAGGAATGGGCTCAGAGATCTGGGATTCAGGTGGGATGGCAGAGTCCTGCACACTGTGAGAGGTGACTCGTAGCCACACCCAGAGGTGAGAGAGGCTCTGCCAGACCCAGTGATAACTCCCCACACACAGGACCCCTCCAAGTGGGTCTGACACCCACGCAGTCAGCAGTGAATTTACTGTCTTGATGGTGACTTGCCTGTGCTGCCTGGGCTCAGGCAGAGGTGACACACAGCCGATGGCATGGGGTTCAAGAGGTGACACATCTACACATCTGGATGGGCTGGAGAAGCTGCTCAAAGGAGGTGCCTACAAAGTGGTGTCTGACAGGGGCACCGAAGACCCCCACGGTACCTCCCCTGGAGCAGGTGGCCCAGGCAGGTTCTCCTGGTGGCTCCACGGCCACAAAGGGAGCAGCACGTGTGAGATGCCAAATGCCACCCCCACGCTGCAGCAGGGAGGCACCAGCGGTGGGACTGAGAGCTACTGCCACACACAAGGACGTGGGGAGGCAGGACCTGTCCCAGCTGCTCAGGGCTTTGGGGACCATCAAGCCCTCTTGGGTTTGGGATCAGCAAATCTTGCTCTGCGGTGGGGCACGCACTGAGTGGGGCTGGGGAGCAGGGCCAGACAGATGTCCCCCAGGGTGGCCCAGTGGCTTTTCCCTGAGCATCACTAACACTGTGCAGCCTGATGTATGATGTGATCTTCATCAAAGACACAGCACGGCAGGGAGGAGGCAGAGAGAGACGGAGCACGCATCTGCCTGCTCCGTGTGCTCAGGGATGGCAGTGCCCGCTTGGCTGTGGCGTTATGCTGGGAGCTCCTGTCACCAAGGATCGTATCAGCCACCACCTCCCTCCCTGCCCGCACCACCCTCTGCCTCTTGTCCCGGGGGTGCTGCAGGCGGGGCCCAGCCCGTTTCAGAAGAGGGCTGTTTCCAGCACGGTGTGTCAGGGAGGTACCGAGGTTAAGCTCACAGGGAAGGAAGGTGTGCGAGCATGCCTGGGACAGAACTGGCCATCTTGGGGCAGAGCTGAGCATCCCCAGGGCAAAGTCGGGCATGCCCGGGGCAGAGATGGGCATCCTCGCAGGAAATCAGGCATCCTGGGGCAGAGCTGAGCATCCCCGGGGCAGAGATGGGCATCCCTGGAGCAGAACCGGGCATCCTGGGGCAGAGCTCTGCATCCCCGGGACAAGAGCTGAGCATCCCTGGGGCTCAGCTGGGTATCCTGGGGCCAGAGTCGGGTATCCGGGGCCAGAGCCGAGCAGCCCTGGGGCAGAGCCGAGCAGGGTCTCGGGTGCTGTCCCCAAACCCCCGCCCCGGCGGCGTGCGGGGCTCCGAGGCTCCCCGGGCCCGCGTGCGGGGGCGATGCCGTGCGGGAGGATGCGGGATGAGCGCGGCCGCCCCCCTCTGCCGCCGCCTCATCAATAGGCACCAGACCCCGCTCCCGCAGCGTTGCCGTGGAAACCGGCGGAGCCGCCGCCATTGGCGGCCCGGGGCGCGGCGCGGCCCCCCCGAGGTGCCCGGCCCGGCTCCGTATCGATGACTCGGCAGCGGCTGCGCCGGGGGCTGCCCGGGGCCGCGGCGAGGGGCTGGCAGCTCCCCCGGCCCCTCCGCTACGTCATGGGGCCGGGGGCGGCGGGGGGCTGAGGGCGGCGGAGCTGCCTCCGCACGGGGAGCCGGGAGGGGACGGAGCCATTCCCGGTGCGGGACGGAGCCAGCCCCGGTGCGGGGATGCTGCTGCTGCTGCTGCGGCCGCCCCCGGCCCCGGCCCCGGTCCCGGCCCCGCCGCGGAGGAGCGCGGCCCGGGCTGCTCCCGCCGCCGCTCTGATGCCTTCGGCTTTCCCTTGCCGGCTCCCGACGCCCCGGGCAGCCGTGGCCGGTGCGGAGTGAGCCCAGCCCTGCCCCAGCCATGCAGGAGCCGGAGCGCGGCGCGGCCCCGGGGCAGAGCGCTGCCCCCGCCGCCTCCGCCCGCCCGGACCCGGACACGCGTGAAGGCGCGGGGGGTGACACGGCCGGCTGCCAGCTGTCCCCGGGGGCGGAGCGGGACGGAGCACCCCAGCCCCAGGAAGAGCCCTCGGGAACCCCCCGCGTTCCCCCGCCGGACCCCCAGCGGGTTCACTCCGCACCGGAGCTCGTCAGGCCGCTGCGAGCGATGGACCGGACAGACAGACCCCCCCAGGTAAGGCGGGGGTCGGGGTGTGTTTGCTCATTCTGGGGGAGAGGCGGGGGGGTGTTACCTCGGTGCGAGACGGGCACGGGGAATTGGGAGCGCGGGGCTGCGGCCGAGGCACCCACAGATCCATCCCCGCGGGGCCGGGACCGGCCACAGCCGCCACGCACCCGCGCGAGAGAAGGGAGCCTTCGCTGCCCTCAGCAGGGATTTCCAGCTGCCTCTGCCCTGGAAGACGCCGGAGCTGGTGCGGGGTCTTGCCGGAGCCGTGACGGGGCCAGCGCTGGGCAGAGCCCACCTGGAGCAGACACAGCCCTGCACCAGCCAAGGCTGAGCCATCCCTGCGGCATCTCCCCGCTCCGGCAGCATCAGTGGCTCTGCAGGTAGTGGCAGGGACATGATTCACTGCCAGCCCCTCCCAGAGCATCCCCTCTCCTCTCTGGGGAGCCCTGGGGGGCTTGGGGCACCTCCACTGCAGGAGGCACCTGCAGGCAGCACCCGGGCACCTCGGGGCAGTGCACCCGGCCCCTGCAGCATCTCCCTGAAAACAGCCCAAAAGGCTCCCTCAGGGTCTCAACGCCTTGATCTAGGTCACAAAAGTTCATCAGCTCACTCTGTTTAGGACAGCTTGCCACCCTTTCCCATGGGGAACATCAGCCATCTTCCTGGGGTCTCCTGGGATCTGGGGAAGCTCTGTGGTGCTTTTAAAATAGGGGAGAAATCAGCTCTTGGCCTTTTCTTCTTGAGCACGGGGGAGAAGAGCTGACCAGTGCTGGTCGGGGTTTAGCAGGGGGGTTTTGAGCAAGGCTGTGCCGTGCTGCTGAGCCCAGCTGGAAAGCAGCCTGGAGCAGCCTGCGGGAGAAACGGCACCCCTGGAAACCCACTGAGGGAGAACATGATTTCACTCCAGCACAGTTTGTTAAGGGTCTGTTCTGAAGCGCTGTTTATCGTGATGCTTCGGGAAAGACCACACTGAACCTTGGTCTGACTCTGATGCCAGCCCTGGCTGTGCCGGAAGCACCACAGTCAAAATACGGGACAGCAGAATGGGATGGATTTCTGCTCCCACCCCTCTTGTATCCCAGGAGTCCAGACTTACCGTCTTCAGAGAATCCCAGAATGGTTTGGGTTGGAAAGGACCTTACAGACCATCTCGTTCCAGCCCCTGCCATGGGCAGGGACACCTTCCACTGTCCCAGGTTGCCCCAAGCCCCATCCAGCCTGGCCTGGAACACTTCCCTTTGGGAGAGCCGGCTGGCAAGGGAGGGAGTAGGTGCTGTGTCCTGGTGGGAGCCTGGGTGGGAAGGCTGGGATGGGAAGGAGGGCAGGCGGCTGGTTCAGAGGGGTGTTTGTGGGTGCTCCAGCAGCTGAACTGCACCTGTGGGGTGGGAGCTGTGCACCAGCTCTGGCTGATCCTGCAGTGGGTCCCCCCCATTGGTCTCTATAGAGGTGACTGCTGAGCACCTGCCATCCAGTTTGCCTTGGTGCTTGGGCTGCACTGAGTGTTTTCCTGCAATCCTGGAGGCTCCTGGCTTGGTGGGAGCCTTCCCACTCCCACGGGATTGTGGCAGTACCATGGTGGTACCATCATAGCACCAGTGTAGTGGGGCAGCACTGTGGTGGGACTGGTGGTGCTGGTGGTGCTGTGATGCACTCCGGTGCCAGTGATGGTGCTCTGCTGCAGCACGGCAGTGCCACACTGGCACTGTGATGTCACTGGGGTGGTGCTGGTGGTACCATGGCAGTACCATCCTTACCACTGATACTGATCTCCAGAAAGGTTACCTTGTGTTTTCCTGGTAAAAAAAAAAAAAAATCCAGCAGTTTCTCCTGGAGCCAAGTGGCTTCAGGAATGTGAAAGGCTTCCAATTCAGCCTCAGAAGGGAGCTCAGTGCTGCTGTCCCCAGCAGAGCAAGTGCTGCTGCTGCTGGGCTGTGGAGCAACATCCTCCAGCCTGGGGACAAAGTGCTTTGCTGGGGCCAAGATGAGCTTGCACAGCTCCCCTCCAAAGCTTGGCTGCTCCTGGCCAGGCTGGGACATGCCCTGTGTGTCCTGCTGCCGGAGCTGGGCTTCCTTTAGGACACTTGTCCTTGGGATGTCAGAGCTGCATTTTGTGAACAGGACAACTGCCTCCAGGGAGTCCTCTCCTGGTGTGGGGAAGAGCCTCCTGAGGGCTCATCGCTGACAGAGTTGATTAAAGATGTTGATTTTATGATGAAGCTCTTGCTGTGTGTCCCAGCCTCCGCCACCGCTGCTCAGCCATTCCCTCGGGGACAGACTGTGGACAGGCTTTGAGGCTGTCTGTAGGGCAGCTTAATCTTGGCGTTCTTGCCTGGGTCTCTCCTGAGAGCAGAGGGGAGAGTTGTTGCCCTTCTCCCATCTGGGAGCTGGCAGAGGAACTCTGGAGTTAGGGAGGTGGGGTGAGAGGACACAGCCAGCCCCTGCCCCCAGAAGGCTCCAGAGCTGGAAGAGGCTGATCATGTCCTGACCAGGCAAGTGTTGAGGATCTCCAAGGGCTGGGATCCCACCAGAGGAATGTTCTCCAATAGCCTGGTGGGAATTTTCCTGTTGAGTCTTGTGCCCACATCTCCCCATCCATTTGTCACGTATCCCTACATCCTGCAAGGCACTGCAGGCTTTCCCAGCCCCTCAGCAGAGCAGTGTGTCCCACCATGGCCCCACTGGATGATGCTGTCTGGGGGTTGTCACAAGTGCATCCTTCCTCCTGGGCCTTTGGAATTGCTCTGGTCCTGCTTCCCAAAATTTCTGTGTGGACATGAGATGTAAGAAATTACTTTCCTGCTGAGAATCTCCAGGCACTGCAGGGGTAGGATCCCAATCCAAATAATGAATATCAGAAAAGGAGAAAAATGCTGTCTGTGTAGGAAGAATGGGGTTAAAGTGGCACAGATACAGTCTGGCTGGAAATTGGAAAGTTCCCAGAATGCTGTCAGATGGATTTTAGAGCACTTCCCACAAGAGCTCAGTTGCCTGCATCTCCTGGGGGATGCTGCTCCAGTGGGATCTGCTTTGGCCCTGGAAAACTCAGAGTGGTTTGGGAGTGGGCTGCTGAAGGGAAGGCTCCCTCCTGGTGCCCTACATTGGACAAGGGGAGAGGATCAAGGTCGTTCACTTTCTGCATGTTCCCTGCATCCCTCCCTGCCAGGATTACTCATCTCCCCAAGCTCCCCAGATCACTCATGGAAGGGATGAGCTCAGCAGCTGACCATGCCCTGTTCCCATCCCAGAACCACACAGGCAAGGGGCACAGTTAGGGTGCTCTGAGCTGATTCTCGTGATGCCTTCTCAATCACAAGAGGTTGCTTTGGATTTGAATTTCTTAAAATCCAAGCCTCCTTCCCTTGAGGTCACGTGGAGCTGAGAACATTCAATAAATCCGTAAACCCAACTGAAAATGCTTAAATTGAGGAGCCCTCCAGTGAGCAGGAATTTAAATAGCCACCAAAAAAACCTGTTGGTCCCAGTGGGGCTTAATAAAACAAAGCAGAGACACAGGAAGAATTATAAAATGATGGTAAATGTCCTCCACGTCAAGTGGTCAGGCCAAGCTGCATTTAGTGATAAGCTCAGTGCCTTTTGCAGGAATTTGTGGTCTTTAAAGAGTTTCAAATTTGCCATTGGCAAAGCTGGAAAACTGTTCATTTAGTGTCTGAGGGTGTGTAGAGCTGCACCCTTGACTGGGAAGGGTAGGTCAGCAGAATGGAAGATGGCAGTAGGACAAAGAGACCTTGGGCAATGGATCCAGTTCTTGCCATTTCCTGCAATCCCAATTAGAAGACTGTATTCCATCAAAATCTGAGTAAATTAGTTTTCCTTGGCTTGGCAGTGCTCAGCCTCATGCAAATGCCTCAGTGCTGTTTGCTGCAGCACTGTGGATGCACGGCCACCTCAGGCAGCTGCCTGCCAGGAAGAGCCAGTGCCTCTCTGTGTGTAGGAATGAATGGAAAACAAGGCGAAGTGAGGCTAGGAAGGGGAAGGCAACGTTCATTTCAGCTCCTTTTCTAATTAAGCTCATGCCCTGTGTGCAAAGACACGTCCAAATGGCTTGGCCAGCTCACTTGTCTGGGACGTGGAGGGTGAGGGACACCAAGCAGTGCCTCCTCATGGTGTCCTTGGCTCCCCTGGGCTGGTGGAAACAAACGGGGTTTGGGACAGGGCTGTCACACCACGCTGGTGTTGGCCATTGCCACATCGTGATCCTTCACCTCAACATCCTTCTCATTTCACCCTCTACATTTTGGAGGGGACTCACCAATGTCTTTCTCGCGTCCTCTGGCTCTAGTCTTCCTTCTTACGGGAGTAACATGAAGAGAAATGGCACAAGCAGTGCTGGCAGCCGTGCTGCCCCCCTGCTGCTGTGAGTGCGGCTGTTCTGCATCCCAGACACCTGCCCAGAGTTCTGGGAAAACACCCTTTGGAGCATCAGCTGCTGCTGCTCTTGCCATTCACGTTTCCGTAGAATCATTACGACTGGAAAAGACTTCCAAGGTCATCGAGTCCAACCTTGACATCAACCTCTGGCTCTGTGGTGGGTGCAAGCAGATGATTTCCCCCCCTCCATCTCTTGTTAAAGCTGTTGGAGATTTGGGGCTTCTCAGTCCCGCACAAAATCCTATAAATGCCCCAAGTGAGTTCCTGCTTTACCAAGATGAGCAAGAACACTGATCCCAGCCTAGAATCACACAATCCCAGAATGGTTTGGCT
Organism: Eulacestoma nigropectus; assembly: GCA_013397775.1. Lineage (NCBI taxonomy): Eukaryota > Metazoa > Chordata > Aves > Passeriformes > Eulacestoma > Eulacestoma nigropectus. The sequence goes on along the minus strand of VZTE01002029.1, from coordinate 15,923 downwards.
TGAAGGGACCTTAAAGCTCATCCAGTCCCACCCCCTGCCATGGGCAGGGACACCTTCCGCTGTCCCAGGCTGCTCCAAGCCCTGTCCAGCCTGGCCCTGGACACTTCCAGGGATCCAGGGGCAGCCACAGCTTCTCTGGGCACCCTGTGCCAGGGCCTCTCCACCCTCACAGGGAACAATTCCTTCCTATCTAATAATTCCACAGCCTGGGCAACTCGAGCAGGTTTTCAGCCAGTGTGACCCAAAAGAAAAGGTGTTCTTGGCCCCTGGGAAGCTGCCAGTGATTTGGAAAACAGGAAGAAAGGAGTGAGAACTGCAGTGCAGATTTCTGGGCAAAAACTGACTTGTAGATAGCAAAGCTGCCCCTCAGCTCCCTGATGTACTCTGCTAGGGGGAAGAGCAAATGTGCCTCTTCAGAGCTGAACATGGTGAGGAATTGAGTATTTCCACTTAATCAAAGCACACCTGTGATCATGGATGTTGCTGCTGAGGCTCTATGGTGAGAAGGAGAGTTGGTGTTGACTTTGCAAACCATGATCCTCTTAGAGGGCTGTGGCTCTTGGGTACGGGCAGGGGATTTACTGAGCTGCAGATCAGTGGCTTCCCAGGGTGAAGGCAGAAGTCTTATGCCTTTCTTGGGAGTGTTTCTTTGGATTAGAGTTTCTGTTACAAGAAAGATGAGATATCAGAGAACAATCATCCCTACTCCAGCCATCAAATACCAAACCTGGAAAGAACTAAATTTTATCATTCTTCACCAGGGGTTTGGGGGTTTTTCGCATGCTTACACAATAGAATTATCTGACACGTGGCATCCAAAAAGAGTCCAGATGCTCCACAAAGACCTCAGGGTGGTCTGGGCCTGAGCCTGCAGTGCTGGGAGCTGCAGACCGACCTCTGCTTAGAGCTAAGCAACAAAAAGCTCCAAAAATGTCTTATAGTAAGCCAGTACCCATGTTTTAGCTCAAACGATTTGCAATGTGCGTGAGTACAAAGCAGCAGAGGTTGCAAAGTCTTTCTGTGTTTGCACTGAAGTTTTTCACACATTACTTCCCACATCTTCTACATTTTCAATTTTTTTTCTAGTGGAAATACCGTTGCATGAGCTACTTCTCTGCAGATTCAATGATTTGTTCAGCAGCACCCAGAAAATTCTGCAGTGGGGGAAAAAAGACAGCTTAGCTGTCTTGGCTTCAGAATGTTACAGCCAGATTTTATAGTGCACAGCCTGTCTTCCACACGTTCCCCAGGTGGGCAGTGAAACAGCAATGTCCCCTGAGTGCAGTGGGGATGGAGCACAGTCCTGCTTTACCAAGAGTGGAGCTTGGCCAAATCGTTCTGGAAGCTGGTAAGAGACAAAGGAGACACTTGTACACCAGTGTTCAAAGGGTAGTTGGTAGAACAGGCTTTGTACCTGCTTTTCACCCTACAAATGCAGATACCTTTCTCACGAGCTGTATAGGGGGCAAAGACCCTGCAGGGGACACAGGGGTGGCCGGGGGTCACACAGTGGCCCAAGGGCAGGAGGGTGATGTTCCTGTACTTGAGGAGTGTTGCACAACCCGGGGCTGCTGCAGGTTATCTGATGGATCAGCTGCAGTTTGCGGCCGCACACATCCTGGGATTGCAAAACACTTTGTGCTTAACACGGAGAGTTGGGTCACAGCTGGGGAAGGCCTGTCCAGGGCCACACAGACCTTGTCATGCCTCTGCTCCAGGCGGGTCGTGGCCAGCTGGAAGCAGGGACACGTCTCCATGGCCCACTGGAGAGCAGGGCCAGGAGCAAACTGGCCAAACAAAAGAACTGGTGATAGCAGCATGGTTCAGCACCATGAGAACCTGCACCCTGAGCAGCACCTTTCCCCTGCCAGAGTCCCCCATGGCTTCTCCAAACCCTCCATTCCTCACAGCTCCCTGCCCTGTTCTGTCTGATGGTGAAGGATGACGAATCACGTGTGCAGCAGCTCAGGAGCATTTCAGAGCCACCTTCCCAGCAGCCGTGAGGTATTTCAATGTAATTTTCTCTCGTCTCCTTGCAAATCCTCCTGTCTTTTGGATTTGCTATTAAAGGTGAGGAATTGTGCCGCATTGCACCCTGGACCCGGCTGTATGCAGCCTTGGATTTTGGAGAGCTGATCCTCTGCCTTGGGAGTTTATTTTCCACTCACATTCCTCCCTGTCTCAGTTTTGCAGGAACATTAATTTCTCCCTGGTTGGGAGGCTGGAGAAGCTGAGCTCATCAAAGGACAGTGAGCCAGGGCCATCAAGGCTACTGAGCTGATTATTCTCCTCCTGGAATAGCTGGGCTTGTGTTCCTGGGATTCATAATGGTGCTTCCACAGAGGGTTTAAAGATAGAGAGGACCTGGTTTTGCGAGACTCCAATTTTAGCTGCATGTCATTTTAAACAGCCAGTGAGGCGCATATGAAGAGCTGGCAGTGGTCAGAGGGTGTGCAGGAGAGGATGCCTGGAGAAATGCAGAGAAACAGCAAATGTATAGTGACTGCTCCCCTGAATATTCCCTCAATATCTTCCAATTCATGGCTCCAGCACTCCTCATGCTGGAGGCAGGGTCTTTGAAGTTAATAGTCTTGGATGGATTTTTTCTTCCGTGAATTTGTTACATGGGGTGATAAAAATCAGATAAATGAGGAAATCACATAAATAAGGGCAAGTAGTAGGCTGGAAGAGGGATGGGCAGCAGGGGAAAATGCTGACTGATGGAAAGGGGAGTTGGCAGCACACAGGGCTGTGGGGAAGTGCCCTAAAGGCAAGGGCACAACAGAGATGTTTGTGTCTGAAACCAGGAACGGCACAAAATGCAGGAAGGAAGCAGGACAAGCGCAGTGGGACACACTGCCTGTCAGAGGAGTGGCAGGATAACCACAGCCTCGTCCCAGGCATGTCTCTCACTTCTCCCATACCTCTGGCAGCACTGTCCCTGTTCCCTGGGCGGGGATGTGCTGGCTGCTCGCTGTGCCGGCAGCGGCAGTGCCGGGGCTGGCTCTGCTCACTGACCGAACAGGAGGTGAGGCTATTTTTGTCTTGCTTTTGACATGCAGTGAGGGCACTGCAGAAGAGCAGCCTATGGAAAATAACTTTGTCCTGTGAGGTGGCTGATTCCTTGAAAATGGCTGGAAGAGGAGAAAATGGATTGGCAATGACAGGCTTCATTTCCAAGTGAAGAGGATTGAGAAGTTAAGGGAACTGATTACTAAAGTCAGGTGGAACGAACAGCTAAAGGGCTTTGACATGGTGGAGGCTTGGGGACAATGATTTCAAATGAAGGAGAGGTGGTGGATTTAATATATCCAAGATAGCAGGAGAGCTGGGATAGCTTCACCTGCGAAATCACTCTGCAAGGTGTCTGCAGAGGGGAGTCGTGTTCAGAGATGGCTCCTGCTAAGCAAACCCAGCAGCTGGACCCTGGATCAGCTGTAGATGGAGAAGTCACTGCAGGGCATCTTGAAATCGTCAGTGGTTTATACACCTTCAAATTGTGTGCGGTTTATACACCTTCAAATTAGGTTTGTTTTCAAATCAGCCACGTGCCCGCCTGTTACCAAAGGCCACCTGAGACCTCCTGCTCTTGGGGCCACCTGGTAAATTCCTCCTCCCTGTCTGGCTCTCAGCAGGGATTTCAAAGCAAGGCAGGGTTTGGACTTTGGCTGTTCCTGGGGCTGGCTGGGGGAGCCGTGGGCCGGAGGGTGCCAGGCCGTGCCGCGGTGCCGGCACAGCCCCAGCCGCATTGCGGAGCACGGCTGCAGGCAGTGCCTGGCTGATTTACTGTCCCCCATGGCCTCCTGCAAGTTTTCTGCAGGACTTTAAGGACTGTGCTGGATGCTGGGTGCTCCAGAGGGATTTTGCCTGCGTGACCCATTTAGCAGCCTGGCTGGGCACCTCTCCCTGCAAAAGCCGCTGCAGCTCTCCGGTGCTTTTTGAAGCTTTCGGGTGAAGAAGCAGCAGTTTTCTGGCAGCTGCCATGCTGAGGCTTTTCTTTGTTTGCTGTTCTCAATGCATCTTGGAGAAACTTTGGGCTCTACCTGCCAAAAGAGACAACAGATGCTGCTGATTCCCCTGTAACAGAGGCTTCAAAGCCCTGTGCCTGCTGCTCTGCTCCCTCAGCATCCCTGCTGTTCTGCTCCTGCCTTCCTCTCATTTTAGAAACTTTCCCGTGGCAAAAGAACACATCACTTGCATTAATGTTTAGGTTAATATTGTAGCGGCCAAGGATGCTCCTGATCTGGGGAATGTGGCTGCCTGGAGACCCTCTCTGCTGCCCCATGGTGTCAGCTCTGCCTCGGCTCTCAGAAAACCTCCCTGACTGAGGGATGCATTTGGATTTCAGCTCCTGCTGACACTTCTGTATGTCTTCATCAGGATGAGTCACTTTGGGGGGAGCCTCTGTGTCTCTCCTCCCTGACGATTTCTTCCAGCTCCCCATGAAAAGCACCGTGGGAGCCCCGAGTGCAGCCAGCAGTGAGGCTGCGCCATGCAGCGCGGCATCCTTAAGGAGCTGCAGAGCGGTTGATAAATTAAAAGCCAATTCATTATAGGAAATTAATGTTTAATGAGCGTGGGATGACGTCTAGACAGTCCTTCGGTTCCAGGCTCTCCGTGGTCTTGGAGGAGGGCTCAGCTGACGCAGCCAGCGCCGGCTCAGAGCCGACGGGAAGGTTTGGCAAAGCTTTTGTGGGCAGCGAGGTCCCCGCGCGGGACAGACGTCCTGGCACAGCAAGGATCTCCTGCCTCCACGTCCTCTCGCTGCTGATGTCCCTTGTGCCTCTCTGGGCAAAGCCCCAAGGAGTTGTGGCCGCAGAGGGACGTGCTGGCACAGGGGAGGCTTGGCCCCGTGCCTGGCCCCAGCCTGGAGCACACAGCCACACTCTCCTGCGCCGTGGCACCTTGCCCGGGGAGGCTGCAACATCCACAGAATGGGAGAGGACATGCCAGCCTTTGCCATGTCATGGGCTCTGGAGTTGTGACACAAAACCTGGGCTGAGCTGGGGACAGCCTGGCAAGGTGGGGGTGAGGGGTTATGAGCCTTTGCATCCTGCCCTGATGAAATGGTTTATGACTACAGAAATGGGGTTTCAAATGCAGAAATTTGAACGTAGGTGCCCAAAAAGTCCCCGTGCCACGCTGGAGGTGCTGATTGTCCCCTACTGAAACCCCATGCTGCTGATGTCAGAAGTCCTGGCTGTCTGGTGGGAGAGGCAGGAGCACATCAGCTCCTCCTCAAAAGCTCTCCTGCTCCCATCCCAGCGCAGAGGCTGCTGGCTCATGGTGCTTGCCCTGTCTCAGTGCAACCACAGGGGAGAATTTTGAGGCCTCTTGGCAGTGGCAAGGAGATGGAAATAATGCACTTTGACTTCATCCCAGGGCTGCCTGCTTGGCCCTAGGGGTGGCAGCAGGGGACCAGCCTGAGGCACTGTCGTGCACAGCGCAGGAGACGCTGGTAGGACCCCTCTCCCCATGAACCCCCCCTGCTTTGTCTCCTCTTTGTCACCTGCAGTGTCCCCTGTGTGGATTCCCAGGCCGAGGAAGTGCTTTGCTGTTCCTGGAGCTGGTGTTGGGGGAAATGCTCCCTGGGACACCTCACTGTCCCAGTAAAGCTGCAGGGATGGGACTGATGCTGCAGGATCTGGTACTGGGCACAGAGCTGTGCGCATGGCTCCCAGGGGAGCTTCTTGGCATCCCTGGGATGCTGGGTTCAGGGATTTCCTTTGTTCCTGGGCCTATCCTGACCATCCCTGGGAGCAGCCCTAAGTTGTTGGAGATCAGGAGAGGGCACCCAGGTGCTGCAGTGTGATGTCCCCAGGAACAGGGGCCAGGAGTGCCTAGGAGGGAAAAAAAATAGAAGACAATATATTCTTGCTTTCCCACGTGTGGGTAGCAATACAGTCTCCTTCCACGGGGCATTTCACTCCAGCTTTCACAAACCCTGGGATTTCTGCAGGAACATCTACAAATCACTCTGCCAAAAGCCTGTCAGCTTGTGGCACGTCATATCCTGGTGTCTCGGGGTTGATGGGACCAGGGATACCACGTGAGGCTGATGGGAAGGGCTGGGTGTCATCTTCTGGGATTTTTTTTTTTTTGTTTTTAACCTCCTTCAGCTGTGTTTTCCCTCCCTGCTTTGTCAAGGCAATTCCATACAGGTGTGAGAGGTTGGGAGCGCCATGGGCATGGCACCACGCTGGGGCATTCAGTGGGAGGGGACTTTGTGGCACTGGTCTCGTGCCCCATCTCTACAATGGACACGATGGAGAAACCAGAATTGTTCAAAAGCGTCCTGAGTTTTAGCCAGTCTCAGACCTCCTAAGGCTGAACTCCTGTCTGGGCTCTTGCTACCCAGAAAGCTTGGGCAGCATTCCTTTGGGAGTGAGGGATGTTTCCCCCGTAGCTTTGGCTGGAAAACTGCAGGGCAGAGCTGTGCACCGGGAAGGTCGTGGCCATTCAGCGGAGACTTGCTGGGCTCTGGGAGCGGGTCCTGCAGGACCTGCCTGGCTGCTGGGAAAACATGTGGCTGGATCTTCCCGAGGTGCTGCCATATGGCAGCTGTGAAGCAACAGCTCGGCTCTGAGCTTTGCTCACGCCCAGAAATCCTTGCTGGGAGCCGGCTCCGGTAGCGAGCCTGCGGCGAGCTGCGCTCGGCAGGAAGCAGCAACCACAAAACTCTATATACAGCTCCCGGCAGAGCTGCTGCTGCTGCTGCTTTTGAGGTGGCAAAATGAAGTTGTTGTTTGCAAAAAATCCTGCTTGTCACCTTCCTCCGCAGCCATGGCTGACACAGAGAGGAAGATCTGGGTCTGGCTCCTGGGCACTCTCCTGGGCCAAACACAAGTGCTGGTGTGAGGAAGAGGGCGAGGAAGTCTGGTTGCCTCCAAAGCCACGTGGTGCTGGAGGCCACTGGGTCCCTTAGCTGTGGGGAGCAACACACATGTCTGGGGTGCCAAGGGTTGTGTTCTGCCTGCCTGGGTCTTGCTGGCTCTGCCCATGTTTCACCTGAGCCAGTTTGGATGGTGCCATGGCTCAGGACAACAGAAGGGTCTGGGCTTTTTCCGTGGGTGGAAGTTGAAAGAATTTTTAAAGCTATGCAGATGGCTGCTGTCACCCTCAGGGTGTCCTCAAAGGCCAGTTGTCCCCCACAGGACATGCAGTCCCTTGCCTCCTCCTGAAATCAGCCCCCACATCCCAGCCTTTGCCACCAGCACCCTGACCCTGCCAGCCCCTGGCACAGCCAGGCTGGCCTCACCGCCAGGCTGGGGCTGGTGTGAGGCTGCAGCCCCTCTGCCCCTGCCCCTGGTGAATCCCTGTGGTCCTGCAGGACCTGCAGTCCCTGCCCCAGGCAGCTGAAGCCCTGTGGCCCTGCAGTCCCTGCCCCAGGCAGCTGAAGCCCTGCCTTGCCTCTCCGTGCTGTTTTGCAGAGTGGGGCTGACTACGGCTTCCTCGTGAGCCAGAACACGAAGCTCCTGAGTGCGCTGGAGGACCTGCGGCACCGCTGCTCCAGCCTGGCCGAGGAGAACAGCTTGCTGGTGAGCAGGAGATGCTCTGTGGGGAGGGAGTCCTGGACACAGAGCGCTGCTGTCTGCTGCCAGCTCCAAGAGATCACAGAATCACAGAACATGCTGGGTGGGAAGGGGCCCACAAGAATCATCAAGTCCAACTGCTGGCCCTGCACAGAACCATCCCCAAGAGTCACACCATGTGCAGGACTATTGTCCAAATGCTTCTTGAACTCACAGGATCATCTGGGCAGGGCCAGAGGACAAAGAGGGTCTGGGTGCTTTGGGTCCCCTGGGTGCCTTCACACTGCAGCCGTCAGCTGGAGCTGGACCCTTCCCCGCAGTGCAGAGCAGGGCTGGGCAGGGGATGGGAAGTCACTCTTATTTCCTCTTTAAGTGGAAAAGCAGAAACAGTGATTCACTCAGCCTTGGCTCTGGGTGACAGTGCAGCACTGCCCCCTGCTCCCAGGAGAGCCCAGCACCGAGATCCTCCCCAGCTGCACCCCAAAGCCAAGCCAGGCTGCCACAGCCTGGGCCTTCTGCCTTCTGCCCCCTCCCCCATCCCTGACTCCCCAGGTGGGCAGCCGGGACCCTCAGGAAAGAGGGAATATCCCTCTCCTGCATCCTCCCTGGAGAGCATCACCCCTTGCACAAGCCCTGCAGTGTGGGGATGCAGCCCAGCCACGCTGAGCAAATTTGATTGCTCAGCATTTCAGATTTATATCATTCCATTCAAAACGCATATTTTAGATAATTTTCTGACACTAAAAGCATAAATTCAGCATGACCTGTACCCCGAGGGGTTAGCCCTTATCAGTCATCTGGATTTTAGTGAAGCACAAGCCTGTGCTGTCATCAAATTTGACTCTCAAAAATCAGCCTCAGCCTTCTAGCCCAGGCGCCCATGGTGCACTCTCACAGGGGGACGGAGGGAAATAATCGTGAGCATCAGTCGACCTGACGTTTCTGCTGATGTGAAAAGACGGCACAACACATCTGGGTTCGACCTTGGGAGAAGGAGCCATTGGCAAGTGGCAGCTTATTGGAACAGACAGATAACAAATAAAAGGGGATTAAGAGTGAACAGAATCAATAGGAAAAAAAAGGAAATTTGCTTTGCAAATATCGTAAAGTCCTTTGTCGCCTTCTCCCGCTCATGCTTTGGTGTCAGGAGAGAAAGGACACAGATAAGCTTGCTGTGGTGGTGCAGTACAAATCCTCAGGGGTGTGTTGAGTCCTGTAATCCCAGGGAAATAAACTGGGAAGACTTTGGAAGAGAAGGCCCAGAGGGTGGGTGGCCAGGATACCATGATGTTGGAGACATGTTGAGTCCTAGCAGAGCCTGCAACGGGGATGTTGTGGATGGAGAGGGACCGTGTGGGATGGTCTGGGGTGGGGTGAGGGGCATCTCATGGGGACTGAGAGGTCACATTAACAAAAGTACCAGGAAAACACAGGTTTCAGGGACTGGAGAGGCAACAGAGGTTGGTGTTCAATGGTTGGGATAGTTCTAGGAGAACAGGCCAAGCCCTGGCTGGGAAAAGACCTGTGTGCCCTACGCAGGTCAGGTAGAGCCAGGGATGTTGGCTTCTGAGCAAGGGCTTCACCTCCAACTTCTCCTTCTGCTCTCCAGCGCAGGAGCTGCTTCCCCCAGACGGAGGAGAAGGTGAAGCACCTGAAGAGGAAGAATGCGGAGCTGGCGGTGATCGCCAAGCGCCTGGAGGAGAGAGCCCGCAAGCTCCAGGAGGCAAACCTCAAAGTGGTGGGTGCTGGGACCTGCCACGGCTGGGGAGCTGGGCTGGGAGAGCACCTCACCACCAGGACCTTTGATTTTCTGCTTCCATTGAGCTAGAAAGGCCTTTCCTTCCCTTTTCCTTAAACCTACAGCAAACATGCTTTGCACGTCATAGCAGAGCAAGAATCACCAACCCCAGCCATCGCCAGCTTCTCTACTCCTCTTGGGGGCTAGTTTGAGGAATTTCTTCCTGCTTGGTTTCTTACTGTAAGGTCATAGTCTAAAGTAATTAACTCAGCTTTCTTTGGGCAAGTCATGAAAAGAATTCATCTGGCTTCACCAAAAAGAGACAGGAAGGATTTGAGTAAGAAAAGGAGTGCAGTGAAGCAAAACAGGAAGGGGTGAGAGGCAGCTCTGTCCCATCCACACCTCGCTTGAAATGCTGTGCAAGCCACAGGGCTTCTGCCTTCTCCAACCCAACAGCAACTTGTTGCGAACCCTGGAGTGTCTGACATGGTGCAGCAGCAGTGGGAGGTGGCTGTAGGGTGTGGGATCTTGGGCACACCTTCCTGAAGGAAAGGGGGGAATGTGATGGGGAATTCAAGCTGGTTAGGGTAGAAAGGAGGAAGTGAGAGCTGTGCTGGAGAGAAGGTAGGGGGATTTCCTGGCACTGCTGCCATCTCTGTCCCCAGGCACTGTGCCACCCGTCTGTCACGGGATATTGGTACTTGCACGGCAACAGATGGACTCGTCAGATACTACGTTAAGAGAAACTATTTGACGTACTATGCAGACCCTCCAGCACCTGTACAAATACTGTTTTATTCGTCCCAGTCCTCCCTGGCTGCGCTGGCCCTTGCTGGGCTCTCCTTAGCCTCTGCCTTTCCCTCTATCTTCCACCCATCCATGCTGAAGCTCTTTCCTGTTGCCTAGAAACCCATGGAAGCTCCATTTCTCTTCCTGGTTTGGCCACCTCTATCCTTGAACTCATGCTATACTTGATCCCATGCTCATCTTTCCTGCCATTCTCCCCTCCTCTCTGCTGCCTTCTCTTGTCTTTTTTACCTCATCCTGTTTTTCTCTCCTTCCCCTCCCCACTTCTGCCCTGCCCGCAGCCCCCGTGCTGGCTGCACCTATTGAGTACCTTGTCCTTCCCACCTCTTCTTTGAGCCACTCTTCCATCCAGCTTTTCCTCTTTTACTTTTCTGTAGGTCTGTCCTGCTCCTCTGTCTGTCTGTCTGTCCTTTGGGGGCAGGCTGCAATTTTTGACAGTGCTCCCTGTGCTGGGTGATGGGGTGGTGGTTATTGAACACCAAGGGGCGATGGGGTGGTGGTTGGTGAACACCAAGGGGTGATGGGGTGGTGGTTATTGAACACCAAGGGGCGATGGGGTGGTGTTAAGGAACACCAAAGGATGATGGGGTGGTGTTAAGGAACACCAAAGGATGATGGGCTGGTGGTTGGTGAACACCAAGGGATGATGAGGTGGTGTTAAGGAACACCAAGGGGTGATGGGGTGGTGGTTGGTGAACACCAAGGGATGATGAGGTGGTGTTAAGGAACACCAAGGGGTGATGGGGTGGTGGTTGGTGAACACCAAGGGATGATGAGGTGGTGTTAAGGAACACCAAGGGGTGATGGGGTGGTGGTTGGTGAACACCAAGGGATGATGAGGTGGTGTTAAGGAACACCAAGGGGTGATGGGGTGGTGGTTGGTGAACACCAAGGGATGATGAGGTGGTGTTAAGGAACACCAAGGGGTGATGGGGTGGTGGTTGGTGAACACCAAGGGATGATGAGGTGGTGTTAAGGAACACCAAGGGGTGATGGGGTGGTGGTTATCACACACGAACACATCTCACTGCTCTCTGGCATAGGTAACTGCTCCGGTGCCCCTGAAGGGCTCCAGCCTGGAACTGTGCAAAAAAGCATTTGCCCGCCAGCGTGCCAAGGACCTGACAGAGCAAGCCAGTGCTCTCCTGGCAAAAGACAAGCAGATTGAAGCTCTGCAGCAGGAATGCCGGGAACTGCAGGCTAAACTCTTGGCAGGGAAGGTGAGACACTTTGTGGGACATCACTCCGGGGCTGGGGACAAGTGGTGCAACAGCAGTGATGGAAACCAGGCTCTGGGAAGTGGTGTGAGGGGAATTAGTCTCAAGTGGAGGCTGAAAACAGGAGAGTGGATTTGATGTGTGAGCTGAATGGGGACACTGTGGGAGTGTGTGGCAGAGACAGTGTCCAGATCTCTCCAGTAGAGTGTGTTGGGGGACATCCTGCTTGTCCCTCCATCAGTTCATGGATCTGAGCTGCCATTTCCAGCAGTGACTAAAACTCCTTCCCTGGAAACCCCCGAGAAGCCACAGTCACTCTGTGACTTTTCAAAGGGCTGAGCTGCAAGCAAGATGTAGAAGCAGGGCCTCCTTTTAAAGCATTTCTTTGAGAAGCCAACCAGCACATTCCCAAAAACCAGTCTAGATCCCAAGCCTTGAGCTGCAGCTTTCTGAGGACTCACAGCCACGAGACGTGATAATTCAGTGCCTCCTGACATGTTTCTGACTAAGGTTACAAACCACCAGGCAGGGCTGGGTGTTCATGAAACCATCCCCAGTGCTGGTGTCTGCTCCTGGGCTGGTGACCTGCATTCCCCTCAGCACCAGCACAGGCCATGCCAATTTAAATGGGATAAAGTAGTAATTCAGCTCATCCCGAGATTCAGGACTGGTCAGGTGTGACTCCTGCAAAGCTCTTCTCTGTGAGGGCTCTGAAAGGAGCCTCTGCAGGCAGCTGGGGCTGGGTGAGATGGTTCCCACTCAAGGTGACTAAAGCAACTTGTTCTGGGCATTGCAGTTGCATCTTTTATTCCCACACTGGATGTTTTCAGTTTAGGTCAGTTCAAATCTCCAGAGAAGCTCAGTAACACTTGGGCCCATGCTGGTTTCCCTGTTTTGCTAATGCAAATATGGTCAAGAGCCACCCTACCTCCCTGCCCCCAGCTGAGCTGAACACTTGCACTTCTACCTGCCCTACTTATGTGGTATTTAGGTGACAAATACTTCCTCATTGAAAACAGCTTTATTTTTGTCCCTGAGCTCCCCATATGTTCATTTTAACTACGGGTTTGAAGGTGGATTCTCAATCTTTCCCCAATGTAGATCTAGTCAGGATAAGAACAATGGGGTGTATTTGGTGTTTGTGCAGAGCTGCCCCATTGATCCTTCCTGGCTTTAAACCACAGGACAAACTTATCCAGGTCTGTCTGTGCTCTACAGTGTCAGCAAGAAGTTTCCTTTCCGTTCCCTTGATTTCTCACCTCAGGCCCTCACAGAAAAGGGAACAGACCCTTTCCAAAGCACTCTGATTTTTGTAGCAGAGTGTGCTGGGCAACCTGAACCTGCTAGGGACAGGAGAGTGACAGATTGCAAAGGAATGTGACAGAAGTGGGTGAGCAAGATTCATTCCTGGCCAATGAAAGCCCACGGGTGCAACCCTCAGGGCTGAAAAATTCAGTCACTGCCTTCCTAGGGCACAGGTGACCTGGGTGACCACCCTGTCCCCGAAGGTGACCCTGTCTGTGGCACAAGCAACCGGGACATCGATGCCTGAGCAGGGAATCCAGAGAAAAGAGAGCAATATAGATCATTCTGTCTGATCTTGTTTTTCCCATTTCTCTTCCAAGCAAACCGCTCATTAAATTTTAATTTCCAGCTACTTAAAATTCCAAATTCCCCTAATCTGTTTGCAGCATGCAAAATGCATTATGCCAATGAAGGGGGTTTTATGCAGAGATATGATGCGCACGCTCAGAGTTTGTAACCAAATCAATTTTAATCTTGGGTATTTAAATTGGTAGAAATTTTTCAGTAGCTATGAAATGGATCCACTCAGTCCCCTGGCAGTAGCAGGACTCACACCCTGCACCCGGGGCTGCAAAGGCATTGGCCTTGTTTTGCAAAGCCAGGGCTCTTAGGATGGAATAAAATAATTTCCTGAGATCATACTCCAGTGATCTGCTTCCAACCAAATCCCAGCTCCAGCTAAATCCAGGCTGCAACTTCTTGCAGCATGGATTCTTGGAAGTAGAGGACTGGGGGGAACAGCTGCAGGGGATGGGTATAATAGAAACTGAGGGGAGGACTGAGCTTTTTTTCTACTCCCTTGTTCCCCCAGGCTCCGGAGGCTGTCTGTTGGGAATAGCTGCCTTTTTCTGGTGGGGGAAGGGAGATTTTATACATAGCCACAGCCAACTTTGTTTAAAGAACTACTATCCTGATAGCCTGAACATGGGTCTGGCACAGAGGACACCCAGCTGCTCACTTCTTGAATCTATAATCAGTTCCCATTAATGCTGCCTCAGTTTCCCCCTTGCAGCGTGAGAGTAACCATGGTTCTCTCCACAAACTGTATTTATAAAGCACACACTATTTTTAGGGAAAATAAGAAGCAAATGGGAAAGCAGATTAAATTTTTCCTGGATACCAATTATGTCTTGAATTCTCTGGCTTAGGAGCTTTCAAGGGGAATGAACAATGTCTCCTCCAGCAGCAGATTTGTAAAGACAGGTTTTCATAACCCGATTTTGTACATATGGACATGCAGGTACGTGTTTCTTCAGCTTCCTGAAATCTGGAAACCTTTGAAGAATCAAACCAGCTGGTGACATATTCTCCCCGATTTTGTGAGAGTCAGATTGTGCTGGTTTCCTTCCAAAGCTGCTGTGTTTGGGTCATGAATGGATGGGAGTGACCGCTTGTGCTAAAGATAGGTGTCCATCACACACACTGTCTTGAGAGTAGAGGAATCAAGAATGTTAGGAAACCAGATATTATCCTGAGGAGGAACTGACCAAATTCCAGATGTTCTTCTTTCCTGTAACCTCTCGAAGCCCAGCGCTTGCCAGCACCCACAGCAAGGAGTAAAGAAAGCAGCGAGAGCTCTGGTTTGGCCAGACCATGAAATGACATTATCCTGCCACGCTCCCTGCTGGCATGTGCTGAGATGGCCCATGCTTGGAAAGGCCCTGGGCATCCTGCTGGGAGAGCTGCAGGAGCATGTCAGGCTGGATTTTATCTTCACGAGGAGTAATGTATTTGCTTAAAGAATGTAAAGGGAGTTTTGAGGCTTTGGAGACCCAGGAATCAGCCATGCTTGTGTGCCACACTACCTGGGTTTTCCTAGCCTCTCCTCTTTTGGAGTTTGCATGTTAAATGTGACCTGTCCCACTTTTTGGAGCTTGTCAGTGCCGTGGTGCCTGTTTGGTTTCCCGCAGGACGACCCTCGCTGCCTGAACGTCATCGAGTTCGACCGCCTGCTGCGGGAATCGCAGCGAGAGGTGCTGCGGCTCCAGAGGCAGATCGCGCTCAAGAATTTCAAGGAGTGTCTGCGTTCCTCCAAAATGAGCTCAGGCAGTGCTGTGCCCAGTGCTGCCGCACATCTGGGACCGACAAATTCCTGCCTCAAAGGTGCACATCGACCGAAGGAGGCCTTGGGAGACCCAGCACTGGGAGGGAGAGCTCACAGGGAGGTGAGACAAATGGGTCAGCGATCAGAAGTTTGGCTATTTAATTACTTAGTTAATTGCTGTTCTTAGGGAACTTCACTTGGAGAAGGTGAGGGCTGTGGTTCACATCTGCTGCAAACAGGTGCAGTGCTGGTTTCCAAAGGGACCGATTCCAGCACCAGGTCTCACAGAGTGAGGAGGGACGTGGATGCAGCTGGCAGCCCACACAAGCACAGAGACACTGAACCGTGCCAGGAGCTCAGTCCTGCTCATTTCCCCTAGCGCAGGGCTCCCGTGCTGTGTTTTTCCACCTAGGAAACCAGGTAATGCTTCTTTTCCATCGAACCATGGAACGGTTTGGATTGGATGGATCTTAAAGTGCATCTCATTCCACCCCCTGCCATGGGCAGGGACACCTTCCCCTGTCCCAGGCTGCTCCCAGCCCCAGTGTCCAGCCTGGCCTGGGACACTGCCAGGGATCCAGGGGCAGCCACAGCTTCTCTGGGCACCCTGTGCCAGGGCCTCCCCCCCCTCCCAGGGAACAATTCCTTCCCAATATCCCATCCATCCCTGCCCTCTGGCAGTGGGAAGCCATTCCCTGTGTCCTGTCCCTCCGTCCCTTGTCCCCAGTCCCTCTCCAGCTCTCCTGGAGCCCCTTTAGGCCCTGGAAGGGGCTCTGAGCTCTCCCTGGAGCCTTCTCCTCTCCAGGTGAGCACCCCCAGTTCTCCCAGCGTGGCACCAGAGCAGAGGTGCCCCAGCCCTGGAGCAGCTCCGTGGCCTCCTCTGGGCTCGCTCCAGCATCGGGGCCCCCCCGCTGGAGGCAGCTCCGAGGGGTCTCACCCGAGCAGAGGGGCCGGGTCTCCCCTCCCCGGTGCGCCGGGGTCCGGCCCAGCCCCGCGCGGCCCCTCCGCCCGCAGTGGTTCCGCCCGGCAG
>VZTE01002028.1:0-64931 GCA_013397775.1 Eulacestoma nigropectus | reverse complement strand
CCAGCTTGGCTCCCGAGCAGAGGAGCCCCAGCCCCCGGAGCATCTTTGTGGCCTCCTCTGGACCCTGTCCAGCAGCTCCATGTCCTTCCTGTGCTGGGCCTCAAGGCTGGAGGCAGCTCTGCGAGTGAGGGGGCTCCTGTGTAACACACTGGATTATTTAATGCTGCCCAAACTGCTCCACGCATTCCCTGACATTTTCTATCTACCCCAGCACAGGACTGGAACAGGGGAATCGAAGATCTGCACAGTGGCCTTGGAAGAAACAGAGAATCCTAGAACTAGACACAACCGTAGAATATAGTTTTCACAGCAGCCTTCCCAAAAGTTTAGTGGCTGCTGTAGGTACCCAGATGGGGCTCAGAAAGCTGAGATTGCTTCTCAAAAATCTGGCTAAGGCATGAGGTTTCCCTCCAAAACCTGGTTCTCAGGCTCTCACACTCCTGGTTCCAGTTCCTTGCCACATCAGGAGCAAGAGCAGGGTCCATAACTGCTGAAATGCTCCCTAGAAAGAGCAATGGTTGAGGAGTTTTCAAGGGTGTTGCTGGTGTATTTCCAAACCTCTCTTGTCCCACACTATGAAAAGAAGATGCTGATGCTTCCAGCACCTCGAAGGGACATCCCTAAGTACAAAGCATAGGAATTTAGGCCTAGAGGCAAAAGGGTAGAAAAAAGAATGCTAAGGATAGTATCCTAAAAGCAAGGAGCACAGCTGGGGGGGGAAAGAAGATTAAAAGTTGTAGAATTTTTTCTAATGTCTACAGACCCTTTGTTTTTTCACTGCTGTTACCAACTTTCATCTGGCTGAGGAGTTTTCCAAGCCTTTGGAGAGCTCCCCAAATCGATCTCTTTGAAATGCGTGTATTTGTGAAATGGCTGCTATTTCCCACAAATGATCTGTCAGTGTCTTGGCTGAGCCTTCACTTAATAGAGCCTCAAATAAACTTCCTGTGTACCCAGAGTCTTTCAAGTTTCAGAGCTCAGGAAGCCCTGTATCCCTCCTCATTAGCGCTCCTGGATTCCCACATCCACAGCTCACGTCCCTCCCTCCCATTAAACTCTCCAGCTGGGCCTTGGATCGCCTTCATCACCGTGGCTTTTAAGTGGATAAATTTATTCTATTGATGAATTTATCCTCAAGGCAAATCTGATTTAATTACACCACTGGTCATACATGAGCAGAGAATGTTTTTGTACCTGTTGTCCAGAAGTGATCACTTGGACAAGCTTTGATTTCCTTCCACGTTTTAGTTCCAGTTTATCAGGAATTCTCACTTTAATTCCAACAAAAGTAACTCATAAGGAAGAATAAATCTCAAGGAAGAAGAGAAAGGACATTTCTCTAGGCTTTTCCAAAGCAGTTTTCTTCCAAGGATTTACAGCTACTGGAATAAATTTCTAATTTGTGGTCAAGGTCATGGTATACAAGTCAAAATTAATTAAGCTCTGCTCTGAGTTGTTTAAATCCAAGGAAATCAAATCAATCTTACTAATCAAGACAATAGTTTAGAAATTAGAAGGGGATAGTTGAGCTCTCAGAGAGAGGAACCCAGATCTTCAAGAAAGTTCATTTCTCATTTGTGGCATCAGGATGCAATTAATTAATTTCTAAACAAGTCTTTTCCATGTTAATAAAGTATTTCTGTATTCATTGAGCTCTGAACAGATTCTTGTGAAAGTTTGCTTTACAGGTCCTTCATCTTTCATTGATGTGTGGGACATTTATTAGTTGAGTGCACATAAAATAAGCCAGAAAATGTACAAACTGAAGAGGCATTGATGTAAAACAAATTCATTTTCAGTGAAGTTTGTTCTTTCAAGGTAGAGAAGTTTTCTATCAGAATTCTGTGGGTCAATGAGATGGAGTTGTTCAACAAACACTGTTCACTTCTGACAAATTCTTTAAAAACTCTTCATATTACTGAATTTAATTTCAAGGCATTCCCATTTGACTTTTCCTTTTTTTTTTGTATTGCTGGAATTTTTCCTGTCATGGCATACTATGCAACCTTGATCCCTTCAAATTCTTATTAATGATCTGAAAACTTTAATAATGTGGTCCAGCATGGATGGAGTCAAATGCTGAGGACCTGGATTTGGATAATAGAATTCCCAGTTGTGTGAGGTGAAAGGAGAAGTGGAATTGTTTAAAATTGCTTTATGTTGCAGAATGCAGAGGTGCATGAGTATAGCAAAGAGAAGTTGGCTGTAATTGATGGAAAAATTCAAGTGTCAAAGCAAAAGCTCTTACTCAGACTACAAAAACCTGAATTTTGCAGGATCTTTCTATCAGTGTAGTCCAGCCTATGGAAAAATACTCTTTTTTGGGAAAAAAAAAACAAAAAACAAAAAACAAAAAACAAAAAACAAAAACAAACAAAAAAACCCCAGTATTTACAAATTATTACAGTTCTAAAAATGTTGTCTTTCAAAGTTCAGCACTATCCAGGAGAACTCATCTCCACTCTGTTATTACTAAATTAAAGGGGTTGAGTCACATGGAAGCTTGTGAGAAAAGATAGCTTTAGAAATCAAATTCTGTTTTTCCTAATAACTATTCAAACATGACATTTTTGTTAAACTCTATCAGCATTTATCAGTTCATGTCACTTTAATGGAGGACAAGATGACAGGAGCTGAATGCTTCAATGCAAAATAATATCACGTTAATTTATATTGTTATTTAAAGGCATTTTCTTTCTCATTTTAATAATTCTTCTCTCCATTCCTTGTGATTTTATTTTGTACAAAAAGATGATTGGGGATTTCTTTGGGTTTTGTTATTATTTTTATTTTTTTTAGGCTGGAAATACAGGAATGCATTGAGGAACTTTTGAAGCAGTGATGATTTCCTGAGATTTAACAAGGATTAAAGCTATTTTTTCTGGCTTTTTACACTGCACTTCCACAGGTAGCTCTTCTGTTTTAGGACACTGGTTGTTAGACGTGTGTCAGCATTATTGTCTTAATCAGGAAAATTCAATTTGCTCTATAATGGAACTGCTGAACTTTGAGTCCCAAATATTCAGCTTTGTTCAGATTTGTTATCATCCATCTGAAATAGAAGAGAAATTAATCCTTCAGTTTATCTCTTCTCTCAGATTTTTAGAGGTGAAAAGGGGAGAGAGAACAGTTGGAGTACCCATCATTGATAAAATAGCTGACCAGCTTCTTTTTTTCCTTATTTTTATTTTTCGTATTACAAAAAAACCCGTCATTGCTAAAAGAATTTAAATCAAAATTATGAAATGCATTGAAGTCCTGTAATATTTTTTTTATTTTAATGTGACTTGATGCTGAGGAAGAAACTCTCATCCTTCAGTGAGATTTTGTCCTTTTTTAGCAGTCTCTAAAGGCTTAGATGCTACATTATCTTACAAAGTCAATTAAGAGGATTTAATCATTTAGTCAAGTGATATACTGTGTCATATTTTATTTTTTATAAATGAACACATATAGATGAGATGAAATAGATGCAATTTATGAACTCAAAGAATGCCAGACTTCATGTGGACTAAGGTAGGTTTCTTATGTTTCTCGTGTAGTAAAGGTTGTATAGATTCAGTCAGTGGTTAGAGTAGTTTTTAATAATAATCACAGTGTCCAAATTATTTTTTTAAATGGGAAATAGCATTAGTTTTACATGTGGCTTCTACTTTTTTCCTTGAAAAGTTTTCTTACAGTTGCTTTTCCAGAGGAGCTGACAGGAGATCAGCAAATTGTCCACGCTGGAGAAATGGATCCAGGCCCAACCCTCTCCCCTCTCTCTCATTACATCAGAGTCAACGCAAGACTCAAAATGAAGCACTTCCAGAGACATTGGCTGATAACCTGTGAACTTTTGGGCATCAAAAATTCCTCAGTGAGACAAGTCCTGAAATCCAGCACTGAATTTTCTGCCAGTTTAAGGCTGATTCACACTCCCCGGCTCCTCTCCTCCAGTGCTCTCTGTCAGCAGAGGTCAGTCTCCCTACCCTCATTTTTCTGGTAGAAAATAATGAGGCACGGAGAGATAGACCTGACTTGTCTAAACCCCCCAGCAGGCGCAGGTGGCTTTGGAGCCTCAGTTCAGAAGGTCCAGCACTGACAATTTGTTGCATCCAAGCCACAGAATTTGTGCTGCTTGAATTCCCACGAGTTTCTTACGCTTATAATCCTTCTAATGGCAAAAGCAACACGCCTGGAATACAAAGGCAAGGATTAATTGCATCCCCCAGTGAGGGCAGCAGGAAAGGGGGGATTCTGCCCCTCTGCCCCAGTCAGGTGACAGGGCAGAGCTGTTCCAGCCCTGGGGCCCAGCACAAGAAGGACCTGGAGCTGCTGGAGAGAGTCCAGGGGAGGCACCAGGATGATCACAGGGATGGAGCAGCTCTGCTGGGAGGAAAGGTTGGGAGAGTTGTGATTGTTCAGCCTGGAGAAGCTTTGGGGTA
Organism: Eulacestoma nigropectus; assembly: GCA_013397775.1. NCBI lineage: Eukaryota > Metazoa > Chordata > Aves > Passeriformes > Eulacestoma > Eulacestoma nigropectus. The sequence continues at coordinate 60,504 of VZTE01002028.1, read as the reverse complement.
ACCTCACTGTGGCCTTGCAGTGCCTGAAGGAGCCGACAGGAAACATGGAGAGGGACTGTTTAGAAGGGGCTGGAGTGCCAGGACAAGGGGGAATGGCTTCCCACTGCCAGAGGGCAGGGTTAGATGAGATATTGGGAAGGAATTGTTCCCTGGGAGGGTGGGGAGGCCCTGGCACAGGGTGCCCAGAGAAGCTGTGGCTGCCCCTGGATCCCTGCAAGTGTCCAAAGCCAGGTTGGGTGGGGCTTGGAGCAGCCTGGGTTAGTGGAAGGTGTCCCTGCCCATGGCAGGGGGTGGAACAGGATGAGTTTTAAGATCCCTCCAACTCAGGCCATTCTGTGATTCCTTGATTTTATGAGTTGTTAGTCAAAAGTCTTAGAAGCTTAATCAGAGCATTACTATAAGTAAAGTCACAATAATGCTAAAAGTGCATTTAAAATGCTATGTGCATGTCCAGACTTCTTCAGAATCTTCTGATGTTATCCTGTTTTTCCATTGCTCATCTGGGACTTGCTCTCAGTGGCTTCAGACTGGGGCTGGAAGGCATTTTAGTGGTGGTGCCACCCTGAGGCCCTTGCCAGGGGAAGCCTGTTGTTCACAGCTTCTTGCCCTTTTACTATAACATGCTTTGGAGTCATTTTGGTGTTGTTGCTAACCTGCTGTTACACATGTTAACATGCTTTTACCTATCTTTTCTGTCCCATGTCTAAGTCCATCTTGCATTTGAATTGTACCTACAGAGTGAGTTTATCCCAAGGCTGAGCTCCTTTGGTGACTGTTGAGTTGTTAATTTCCTGCCCTCAGCTCTCGTCCTTTGTCTGGAGTTTCTGGGCCTCTCACACACATTGTCTTGTATGCTAAATGTTTCTATAAATACATAAACCAAGGAGGGACAAGATGAGTCTCAATCCTTTCTTGGGTATGGGGAAAACACTGACAGAAAGGGTGAGGAAAAGGCTGAAGTGCTTAATGCCTTCTTTGCCTCAGTGTTTAACAGCAAGATCAGACTGGAGTCCCCATTCCTGAAGGGATTTAAGAGCCACGTGGATGTGGCACTTGGGGACATGGGTTAGTGGTGGCCTTGATCAGTGATGATTTAACAGTTGGACTTGGTGGTCTTTAAAGGTCTTTCCCCACCTGAATGATTCCATGATTCTAAGGGTCTGTTCTGGGTCATGCATGACTCAGCCTATGCAGAATAAATTGGTTTTGATGGCTGAAGTTCCACTAACACAGCAAATGTCACACGAGTCAATAAATGCAGGTAATGGAAATGCAGGCAGTGCTCACCTGGTGGTTACACGATTGCTGTCACAGCCAAACAAGCTCAAACAAATCTCCAGGCAGGGCCGGGCTGGCTCAGGAGCCTATGCTGTCGGCTCAGGACAGACTGCAAGGACCTGCAACAACGCATTTACTGCTTTACACAACTGCCACCCCTCCCTGGGCTGCGCAGTTCACCTGGAACGAGTAAAACGAGACTTTCCTTAACAACTGGGGCAAACGCAGGGAAGCAGGGACCCGGGACAGGCTGTCGGTGCAGTGAGGAAGGACAGGGATCTGCAGGGGGCAGGAGGGAGTGGTGCTGGCAGTGCCATCACTTAATGACAGCCCTCAGAGCCCCCGCACAGAGCAGGCACTTGGTAACGTGTGGCACTAATGGGAGCCGCAGTGGCAGCTGCAGTAGTTCAGTGTCACTCTTATTTTGGTCAGCCAGCTCCTAAACGACAAGGTTACAATTACAACGCATTGCCAGCACGGTCCCAGGTCTGCGTGGTGCCCTTTGACCTCTGCAACATCCACAGAAATCGCTCAGTTATACTCTTTTGTCTCTAAAAATATTATATTTCCTCCAGATAATTTTTAAAGACCTGACTTCCATGGTGTTTATTTCCGATTTTATATCTGACTGCAGGTTAGGAGTGAAAAGGCTCATTTAATCACAATGCAGCTTTATGCAATCTCATACCAGTGTAAGATGATGCCATTCACAAAATTCATAAATACAAGGTCTCTGACATTTGTCTGAATAATTCAAAGAAAATATTTTTCTGATGTTTTAGACCACCAGATTATTAATTTTGTGGAAAGCTTTGTCTCAAATCATTCTGAAAAGACTTCTAATTTTGTTTGGGTTATAAATATGTCAGTATTTCACATGTATCTATATTACATATATGTGTAATGACATGAAGCTGTCAGGGGAGGTTTTTGCTGGATATCAGGAAAAAATTCTTCTTCCAAAGGGGTGGTTGGGTGCTGAACAGGCTCCCCAGGGAATGGTCATTGCTTTGAAAACCCCAAAGATATTTCCTTTGCTTCTCTCCATCAAACTTCTCTTTGTGGCCAGGGGGAATCTGCTGGTGTAGCTTTGAATCAACATTAAATAATGAAAAAGGAGGTCTGGATTGAACATGTTGCTAAATATTCAGCCATAAAAGGGTATCCTCAAGGCCAGAATGAAATTTCAGAAATTTCTCAATTAAAACCTGACAGGCATGTCCTGGTTCCCCACACCAGACCATGCAAGGCAACAGCAGTCCAGGACCTGATCCTTTAAAGTATTTTTCCACTTTTTCTTCTGCAAACCAGAGTTCCTGCCCCCTTTCCTGATCAGGGAACTATCAGTTTGTTGGAGTAGGGAGAAAGGACTATGTTGAAAGAGGTTTTTTTCTGAAAGGTTTTCAGATTCAGGATGAGAAAGATCTTCAAATACCAAAATGTTGCTGAGGAGAAAATGTTTCTTTCCCAGATCTCTCTCCTTTTTCATCTTGTTCTTCACTCTACATGCGAATTTTATTTGCCTTCCATTCGATTTTCTCTAAGCCTCTCTCCATTTGGTACCCTAAATACAATTAAATTGCAATATCCTGAGTGTGAAAAGGAATAAAATTATAGAAATGAGATAAAATACACACCTTCAGAACTTTCACACCTCTGACTGACTCTACTTTTCCTTCCCCAGTGATAGTAAGACGCTTTCAAATTTATTTTCCAAGTTTTGAAAGCTGTTGTGTATCAAGCTCACTGAACTGCTGACTCCTCAGATTTCTTTAATCGAAAAGGAAACTTTCAAAGAAGCCCAGCCAGCCACAGAGGGTGGGGAAAGAAAGCAGAGGTTATAAAAACAGTTAAAATAAATCTAAAATAATAAACCAAGTAAGATAATATTAAGGGAAGTGGAAAGAGTGCGAGAAGAATTACTCCAACTCTTCTCCCTGTAGGAAGCTGGGAGTAGAGTAGAAATAATCTATAATGGAAAGGTGTGTTCGCATTTTTAATGAAATGTAAAAGCAGAAAAATAAGTAATGAAAAATAATTAGATGTGTAGAAAACACGACTTGCAAGGAAAGATTAAAAGAGCTAAGGTAGCTTAGACAAGGGGAAACTACAAGAAGATGTGAGAACCGTCAGCAAACGCAACAAGCTGCAAAAATCAAGAAAAAATGTCTTTTCTGAGGTGAATTAGCCAAGAGTAATGGGCTAAGTCAGGAAAAGGACAAGGAAACATTGGTGAAGACATTATGAAGACAACATCCTTGGTGGTATTTATTTCTCTGTCAGCCTTATTTTCTGTGATTCTCTCAACAAGGACATTATTGTTTTTATAATGCAATATGTTCCCTCTGAATGAGATCTGAGGGATCTTCTTTTCCTAAATATTTCTTTTCCAAACCTGATTTGCCTAAGACTACACTTTCCTTCCTGAAACCTCTGAAACCACTGTCTAGTTTTGTGGATTTCATTCTGGAGTGAGCTTGGATGCTACCCAGCTGGGAGTGCCAAAGCTGTGAGGTTTAAATATGTCCAGTAGACACTCGATGCCCTTTGGGCCAATTTGAGTTCCTCTCTTTCCATATTGATGCATTCCAGAATAAGCAGTGCTGCTGGAGTGATGTTACACCGGAAAAAGAGAAGGAAAACTTGCTGACCTCAGGTTTTAGCAAAAAGCCTTTTGTTTTTTGAACAGTTTAGTGCGCAGGTTAACAGTTGCTCAAGAAATACAAAATGTGGTTTTATTCAACAGTCAGTGAAAAAAAGCAGCCTCAACACTCCTACCTAGGGCAAGGCTGGGAGAGGATGGAGTTGTTCCATAGGATCACTCTTAATAATGTGATATTTCTCTGGTGTGGGCTTAACTTTGGCTCTTGTATAATATTATTATGTGCAGCATAAATGAAAGTTGTTGCACAAATGCACAATTTTATGGCTATTTCAGAACAAGCTGAAGTTTTTTAATCACTGTGCAGTAACCCATTTAAAGCATGACAGGATATACTGACAGCTGGCACATGGAAATATGAGACCTTATTTGAGGATATCAGTTTTTAAATAGTTGTTAATTCTGAAAATCATCTTGGGCTTGGCTGAGGAAGTGGAAAAAAAGAACAAATGCTTTCTGTAAACAAAGAAATGTCAGGAAAAAAATATATATCTATAAGGAGACTTAGCAATTTATAAATTTTCCATGGAATATTTTACTTCCCTTATCATCAGTATCACAGTGGAAACTGCACTAACAGTGAATATCAAAGAATGTTTTTCTTCCCACCAATGTCTTCCTGTTGGGCATAATTCTCAGCCTTAATAGAAACAAAGCAAAGAAGAAAACCTTACAGTTCATAAAGAGTCTCAGAGATCCATTGGGATCATGTTCATTGTATTGCCACCTTTCCAAGTTTGCTGATTGAGTCCTGGAGAACGTCTCTAACCCAGCAGGGGCTTCCTGAGCATTTGTTCACACCCACCTGGGACCCAAAGGCTGTGGGCTCAGTAAACTTCCTTCATGGCATCCCAGAACATCCTGAGCTGGGAGGGACCCCCAAGGATCCTGGAGTCCAACCCCTGGCCCTGCACAGGACACCCCAACAATCCCACCCTGGGCATCCCTGACAGCGTTGTCCAAACGCTCCTGGAGCTCTGGCAGCCTCGGGGCCGTGCCCATTCCCTGGGGAGCCTGGGCAGTGCCCAGCACCCTCTGGGGGAAGAACCTCTCCAAGTGATATCACACGGAATATTTGGGTGGTGCCCAGGAATCAGCCTGATTTTCGTAGCTCAACCATAACTTTATTTCCTGGGGGTTTGTCGAGGTTTACCTTCCATTTATGTCATATTTGACTGTCTGGAAGTGCAGCATCTCCCAGATGTGTTCTAAGGCATCTGCAATATTTTTCTGCCTAATGCTTAAACTGCCACTTGCTCAGAGCAGAAGTCTACAGTGAATTGTAGCTTTATAGAGGGCTGGGATCCACATTATCAATACTCCCTTTTCCCCCAGAAGGGAGCTGTTTTATATTAATTCAGTATTTAACCAGATGATCCTTTCCTTTTATTTAAAAAGGGACATTTCCCCTGGCAGCAAAGTTCATTCCTGTTGCTAACCCAGGCTGAGCAAGAGGATGTTTTACCCAGAGCCATTCCAAAACACTTGGGCTAAATTTAGCCTTGTAAATTAAAATGTGTCCATCTCCTGAATTAAAGCCAAGTGCCCAGCAATCCTTCGTGTCTGTGCTCAGTCTGTCCCACTCTCCAAATCCATCGTGGCCACAGCTAAAGAGCCAGTGGGACACTGGTCCCAGTGCTGATTGCTCCATGCCTGATGAGACTGGGGACAGTCCCTGGGGACTTCAGCCAGATCCATCCCAGGGCCTGGGGACTGAACACTACAGACAACCACGTCCAGTGAGGATCAGCATTTCCTGCCTACTTTTTTTGTGGATTAAATAGTAATGAATGCCACCTAATGTATTTATTAATGCTTTAAATTCTTCTTTAAAATTGTCTCCTTTATTTCCATGGCTAAGCTCATTTACTCTTGAGCATCCTTCATGGAGCAGCAGCAGCAGCAGCAGGAGCAAGGCTTTCTCTCTCCATTAGGATTAGCTCTCACAGAAGTGCTGGAGGTGGCAGAAATTTTGGACTCACACTCATTATACCTGAAAAAATCCTTGAAAGTTAACAGGGGAAGGTACATGGCTTCCTCTCTACCTGTCTCACCCTAAAAAAAAAAAAAAAAAAAAATACAAATTCCAATAGCATGTTCAACCACTCTTGGAGATAAATAAAATACTATTTTTTGTCTTCATATGATGGCTCTTTTTTTGAGATACATCTTATGTGCAGCTACAATTCCTGGCAGAAACAGAGGGATTCAAATAAAACCCTTCTTTTCATTTATTGTATTTGCTGCAAACACGGACTTCTGTGGTGCTAATTAGTATTTACATCAATGAAAATCAAATTGGATTTTAAGATCATATCAGTCAATGAAGATTTATTTAACTGGAGAAGTTCTGGCTTGGTATCAGAATGCATTAATCATTTATGATTCCTCATGTGTTGAAAGATGTGCTTCCCACTGCTGCATTGCAGTGTGGACAACTAGAACTCATTCACACTCAGAATAAATACACACAGTTGGCTTTATTTAGCAAACTGGTTTTGATTTCTGACCCTTTTTAACAACAGATCAACACAGTTTTCTCTGTTAATGGAGAGTTAAGTGACATCCTCAGGTGTTACAGAGTGACACTGACAATATTTCATAGCTTTCAATGCCCTCTTAGAATCAGAATATTTTCCAGAGGGCACTAATAGGCATCTGATGGAATTTTTAACCTGTCAGAATGTTCTTTTCCTCTTCTCCTCCATGTTTTTTTGGCAATTCATTTATGACAAGTAATGCTTGTTGACACGGAATTATCCAACAACCACACCAAGGCAGGAAAAGGAATTGTCTCAGTGTCTCCATCAGACTCTTCAGCTGAGCAAATGGAAACTCATTTCCTGCTGAATCTTTGGAGCAGAGGGAAAATGACGCAGAGAGAAAACATGAAGGCAGAGCAACACCTGAGCAATAGCTCCTCTGTCCATTTTACATTCATAAGAAAGTTGTATTTTTTTTCTCTCTCTCCTTCTAAGAGTTTTTTGATGCTAATCCTAAAATCTTTCCCATCTTTTATTGATCATCTGACAGCCATAGCTTTTCTCATTAGGCACCCAAAATCCTGCTATAAACCCAGCACGTTCCAGTAAAAATGCACATATATTCCATGGCCTTCCCTGGCACATGCTCACCTGATCCATCAGTGAACATTGTGCAAGGGTTTTTCTTTCAGAGCTTTTTGACCCCTTAAAGAGGTGCAATAACATCAGCAACTTCAAAATTAAACAAGACTTTGTAGAATTATAAAATGAATCATGGAATAGTTTAGGTTGGGAGGGACCTTACAGCCCATCCAGTGCCACCCCTGCCATGGACACCTTCCACTAGCCCAGGCTGCTCCAAGCCCCATCCAGCCTGGCCTTGGACACTTGCAGGGATCCAGGGGCAGCCACAGCTTCTCTGGGCACCCTGTGCCAGGGCCTGCCCACCTGCACAGGGAACAATTCCTTCCCAGTATCCCATCTATCCCTGCCCTCTGGCAGTAGGAAGCCACCCCTTGGAAATTGTCTCTCTCCATGTTTGCTGTTGGCTCCTTCAGGCACTGCAAGGCCACAGTGAGGTCACCTCGAAGCTTCTCTTCTCCAGGCTGAACAATCCCAACTCTCCCAGCCTTTCCCTCCCAGCAGAGCTGCTCCATCCCTCTGATCATCCCAATGCCTCCCCTGGACTCTCTGCAGCAGCTCCAGGTCCTTCCTGTGCTGGGCTCCAGGGCTGGGGCAGCTCTGCAGGTGGGGTCTCACCTGAGGCAGAGGGGCAGAATCCCATCCCAAATCCCATCCCTTCTCTTTCCTTACTGATCCTTTTGGTGAATGTTGGTGTTTCCCACCCAATATTCACATCCACACATCCTCCAAATAGCACTTGGAGCATTGTCTGAAATCAGTTAAGGAAAAATCTGCCTGGAATTGCACAGCCACAGAGAAACACAAGGCTGAGTTCAGTCATCACTGCTGGTCCTACCCAGCTATTTCCCTACCCTTCCATACGAAATCCTTCCTTCTCTAACTGCCAGCTTGGATGACACTGGAATCATTGTGGCAAACAGAAAGAATGAAAAACCCAATTTTGAACTGACTGCACTGAACAGATGGAGGCAGGAGTTAGAGGAGGCCTCTGGGTCCACAGCTCTGAATAAGGCACAGCTTGGCACCAACTGATCCCTAGACCTTGGATGGCAGGACACACAATCCTGCTGGGAGGTTGTATGGCAATGAGCAGGAGCTCATCTTGTGTCTGCTGGAGTTACTTCATTTCATCCACTTGGCTTGAGACACTCACGCTGCTCAAAAATAAAATACCTGCTTAATATTTGGAAAAAACCCATGTGATTGAAATAAAATTTCTTTTCTATTTCTCACTGTACACTTGTGCTTTTTATGAAAAACATCTCTGAATGCTCTGTTTCAAATCTTGTAACTCCAAAACGCTGATTTGTGCCATTCACAGCTCTTTACGCCTTCCCCCAGTTTTTCACTACGTGTTTGGAATTTTAATAGGAAGTTCTTTTAGAAGATCATAACTTAATGAACCTGGAGGTTAAAGACTATTGGTGTGCTGCCTCAAAAGCAGTATTTTAATAAAATTATGTTGCACCACTGGGATTGGCGTCCTCTGCAGACTTGCTATTTAAATTAGCAGCAGTTTTTTGAGGGTTCACTGGAAAGGTTTAATTTGCAGGGCCTATGAATACACAATTTTCCAAAGGCTTAAAAATCCTTAATTTATGCTTATCAAGGCTTTAGATTAAGGAAGGTTGGTAATTGTATTTGCTGGAGTTCCTGTTTATGCTTCCATCTGAAGTAAGCAGTGTAGAGGAAATGCCATGTGGATGAAATCCAGTTTGTTCTTATTATTGGAGCCTTTGCCTGGTTATTATGTAAACAGCTGAATAAATACATGTGATAGAAACGGTCTGGCTGAGTCTCTTGGCCAGGCAGGAGAAGGACTGTGCTGGTTTGGAGAGCTGTCACAGCTGTTGCTAAGCAAACTGGCAAAATCCTAATGTTTCCCCTGCAGCAGCCAGTCACAGCAAACCACAGCAACATGCATTCACCTGGCCTCTGAAAAAAACATGCAGGAGACCTCAGATACCTGCTGGAATTCCTGCTGGGATGTCTGGGCACAGAAGACACATGAATACATGTGTTTGATGTCAAGTTTGGTAGCCCAAGATTTGGAAATGTTGGCCTGTTGGAGCAAGTCCAGGTGAAGCCACTGAGTTGATCCAAGAGCTGGAGCCCCTCTGGTCTGGAGCCAGGCTGGGAGAGCTGGGGGTGTTCACCTGGACAAGAGAAAGCTCCAGGGAGACCTCAGAGCCCCTTCCGGTGCCTAAAGGCGTTCCAGAAGAGCTGGAGAGGGACTTGGGACAAGGGATGGAGGGACAGGACAAGGGGGAATGGCTTCCCACTGGCAGAGGGCAGGATTAGATGAGATATTGGGAAGAAATCCTTCCCTGTGAGGGTGGGCAGGCCCTGGCACAGGGTGCCCAGAGAAGCTGTGGCTGCCTCTGGATCCCTGCAAGTGTCCAAGGCCAGGCTGGATGGGGCTTGGAGCAACCTGGGCTAGTGGAAGGTGTCCCTGCCCATGGCAGGGGGTGGCACTGGATGGGCTGTAAGGTGCCTTCCAACCCAACCCATTCCATGATTTTGTCTCTCCAAGGAAAAGCTCACCCTAGAAGGAACTGCTCCTTCCTACCCTCAGCCACAGAAACCAGAGATACCAAACGGTGAGGGATTTTTTTTCCCGCAGACATTGTGAGAGATTTTTTGAAGCCCACTGAGGTCTGTAAGAAAAATAATTTTAAGAAGTGAGGAGAGTTCAAATAGCTCTTTTATCAACACTCTAATTAATCCTTATTATCAGGTAGAAGAGGCTGTGTCTATAGCACGTTATAATTGAGGTGGCTGCACTTGGGAAATGACTGTTCTGGATATTAGCTGGCAACTAGGAGGAAATGGAGGAGTAGCAAACATGAGTGGGACATAATGCCTGTGTCTAAAAGGGCTTTGAGATTTTAAAATATTCCTTTAGACTGGTGTCTGGCTAATTTTTTTTTTTTTTTACTTTTACACAATAGTCCCCCTCAAAAAATAAAAAAAGAAGAAGAAAAAGTGACAGTTAAAGTAAATGTATAAAATAACGCCTTGTTGACTGTCCACCTCAACAAGAGAAGGGACCATTAAGGCAAGGAAAAGCTTTATATCTAACTGGCTGGGTACAGGGCAGCTGAGAATTCCCTGGCTGGAGAGTGTCTTAGGTTACAATGTAAGATGTAACCAAAAGCACACGTATTCTATCATCATCTGTTAAAACCAGGTGGGGCAGTGTTCTTTATCTCTTCCATGACTCATCCCTGATAACTCCCTCTGGGGAATATCTTCTGTTAATGGGCCATCAAGCCTCACTGCCTGGCTCATAAAATTCCATCATCCCATTGTGAGATGCTACACCCGGGGGGAGGAGCTACCTGGATATAATCTGAGGTTTGGAACACCACAGCCAGCCCTTACCTACTGGATTCCCAGAGGACAAGAGCTACATAACCACCAGTGGACCTTCCGAGGAAGACCAGACCCTTCAACAGGATCACAGCCTCAACAGGACGGCATCTATCACTTCTACCAGATTGCAGCCACCATTTAATCAGACTGCTACCACCACCCTGCCCGACAGGGTGTCAGGTTGTATCCTAACTCTGTCAGTGTTTCTGTACTATTGCATTTATTTTAATTTTCCTATTAAATTGTAATTCTGACTTGGTATCTCTCACTGGTTTGCTTTCAAACTAGTGCAAGAAGTATCTCGTATCTCAGACTGCACCTGAGGATTTATCTCTTATGTATTTCTATCCCTGCACAGTGCTGCCCCTACTCATGCAGAAATAAATCTCCATTCCTTTTCTTCCCAGACAGCTTCTCCTCAGCAGTATATTCTTTACTCTTGTAGGGAATCTGAGGGATTCACCTGGGTGTTTCAGCCTTTTAGGATTTGGAGACTGCTTGAGAAACTGAAGGGACACATTTTTGAGTGTATTAACCCCCTGGTCTGTCTCCAGGATGGCCTCAATCTGTACAAAACCATGAGATTAAAGACACAACCTCGAAGGACGTTTTGCCTGTACAAGAATAATCTTCCAGTGTGGTTGTTGTGGTCCTACAATTCCCATGAGCAGTTTACTCCCCACTCGTAATCTGGGAGCAAGGACTGAGCCAAGGCAAGATTTGGTTGAGGAAGTAGTGAAGAAACATGATCCACACAACATGTGGAAGGATGATTGTTTTTTTGTGGGGTTTTGCTCATATTTGCAGCGGCAGAGGTTACGGCAAATGGTGAGAGCCCAAGGCATGTGGCTTTTACACAGAAGGAATGCTGAGGGTCTAAGTCAAGCAAATGACTTTGAAAGAATGAAGAATTAATAAGTTTAAGAAAAAACAACTCAATTTTAAAGGTGATGCAGAGAATGATGTCAGCTTTCCTTTATAATAATGCAGCATTTTGTTAAAGAGCCCTTGTAATGTGTTTAAAATGCTTCTCGTGTTGGGCAACAAAGTATTGAACCGGAAAATCTATAAGTGTCCAACCCAGTCATGCTTGGGTATGATCTATTGATATTGTCTCAAATCTTCAGCCTATTTACATCATTTGTAAATATAAAATATTTCTTTTTGAAGATTGAGTGCCTGGTGGTGTGCACAGCCCTCATCTCATGAACTACAGTAAAATTTGGTCTCAGTTCATCTATTTCAGATATTCCTGTCTAGACAAATGAACTCTCTGCCTAAATTTATCACTCAGGGGTAATGAACCATAGAAGTTTTTGTTATAGTGGCAATGAATGCAAGCTCAGAAAAAAAACTGGAAACAGCTGAACTTCCAGATGCACTTATGGAGCAAAATACTTCTGAGGAGATAGCAGAAAGTTTGTACAGGACTTTCTGACACGACATGTTCTGGGATACAAGTAGTTTATTATGGAATGTCAGGGGGCTCCTGCCTCCTGCTTGTTTTGCAGATGGCTGAGGAAAAGCACATAGATAAATGAGGAAGTCAACTGATCAAGGGTTCTTTGTCTTGTGGTAAACACTGGTGCCTTCTGGTCTCTAAAATGGCAGGATTTTCATGGGAAAAAGGGGCCCTTCACAAACTGTCATAAGTGAGGCCAGGTCTTCTTCTTCTTTAATTAATTTGTCTTGGTCTCAAGGAGTCTTCATCCAATATTTCACCAAGCAGAGCAAATCCATTTCCTAAGCAAATGGATTCACTGACTAAAAATGCAGCTTTAAAAGTGTGAATCTCCTACATTTAGAATATAAAATAATGGCAGTGAAAAGACCAGCTTTAAAATTCCTTCTAATTTCAGATTAGGCTGAAGTCACATCCTCACCAGCTTGAGGGGACCTACCTGGACAACCTAACGATGAACATGGTGCACAGAAAAGATGCAAATATAGATATTAATGTTCAGATTAGTGAAAATTTTGACAATTAATGGAATCTTTCTGTGATTTCTGAGGCTCGTCTCAGAAAATCATTCCTTCCATGATGACGATTAGCCACTACTTGCTGTTTGTAGTACAGATTTCACCTCTCCCAAGAGAAAGGACTCAGGTGTAATGATTTCTGTAATTTCAGTGCACTCTGAAAGCTGTCTTCAAGGCCACAGTTCAAATCCCTTCCCAGTCATGTCCATTGGCTTTCCCACACTGCTTCTACAAGGAAAATTCCTGCCCATTCCTTGTCTGTTTAATCTTTGCTACAAGAGCTTTTTCCAGCCTTGTGTTGATGCCTCACCACTCTAATTTAGCATGACTTTGCACCATTTCCCAAATAAAAGTGAGGTAGGGAATGAAGCCAAAGTGCCTCAGGAGTCCCAGAGGCTGATTCTTCAGGGACCTGATTGGTTTTAATTGATTTGTACAATTCACAATGCTTTGAGATCATCTCATATAAGAATTTGGCTGTGTTCTTCCATATGAGTGCTAAACACGAGACAATGGAATGGATTTGGAATTCTCTCTTACCCAGCTATTAACAGGCAGAGGAAGGAAAGGGACAATTAATTTGCATTTTCTCTACTTAGGTCTTGGTTGTTCTCTCTTGTCTCCCAGGAAGGGCAATTTTCTAATCGGTTCCCTACAGCTTCCTTGACATTTTTATTTTTATATTTAGAAATAAAAGGTCAAATCCTCCAACCACCAGTTGGTTTAACACCACGGAGGGCAAGGTGAATACCTTCCTAAATTAGCTCAGCACAAAGGAAGCTGCTGTTCAGCAGTTATTTCCCACTGGCAGATATTAGTATTCCTGAGGGGAAATATGTACAGCATGAAGGAGTATGTGTGTGGATTAAAAGCATTTAATCCACACAAATTGAAAAAAATAAGACTCAAACATATGGAAAAGACAAGTTGTAAAAAAAAAAAAAAGAAAGAAGAAATGAACAAACAAATGCAGTGTAAATTAAGACCTTGGAAATTTATTTTTGTCTGGGAGGAAAGCAAGCTTAGTCGCACAATAATTATTATTCTTGTTGCATCCACCAGAGAAGTCTCCATTAAAATCAAAATTCAAGTCCTCATCAGTGGAAGAACACCGAATATGGCACTTCTCAAAGGAGTTACAGTGACTCTAAAAAAGGAAGGAAGTGATGTGGTAGAGAAATGGATATGAAAGTGAGAGTTTTCCAAGATTTTAAAAATGAAAAAATTATGGAAAATTATAATGATTTCCTGTGGGGACTGCAGAATTCACAAAGCTGTATCCATGCTGTTCTGGAGATATTAAAGTAAATATAGTACATCTGCTCCAGAGCATTGGGATAATCTCTCACAGTGGGAAGTTCCAGGATGATTATATACATTTAGCTCTTCTTCTGCATATTCCAATTCCTCCCCTTCAATATCTTGCATGCCAGAAAAGCTGCCATTAGGAAATGAACAAAATCAATACTTTGCTCAATCCGTCCACCCTGGTGGTACAATAAAGAATCACAGAAATGTAGAATAATATCCCAGCCTCACTGAGGTTGGGAAAGCCCTCCCAGACCATCGAGTCCAAGCTGTGCCCGATGCCCACCTTGTCACCAGCCCAGAGCACTGAGTGCCACGTCCAGGTGTTCCTTGGACACCTCCAGGGACGGGGATTCCAAACCTCCCTGGGCAGCTCCTGCCAATGCTTGACAAACCTTTCCATGGAGAAATTCTTCCTGGTGTCCAACCTGAACCTCCCTTGGTGTAACTTGAGGCCATTTCCTCCTCTCCTGTTGAGAGAAATGGGAAGAATTCTCATTTCACTGTTTCCCATGGCCTGTTGCAAGATGACTGAACATTTGAGGGTTGTAAGATCTGTGTCTGTTCCCAAATAATTCAGCTATATTTGAGTTCATCCAAGCGCTAACAATTCAGTCTGAGGGAGGAAATGCCTTCTCACCTCTTCCAGTGTAGGAATCACTCACTGGCAGTGCCTGAGGGAAGAGTTACAGCGGGCATGCTTAGCAAATATAAAATAAAAGGCAAATGATTACCAGGTTTTATGGAAATCTGCTGTGGTTCTGTGCTGTCATTTTGTTTATGATGCTTTCATCTGACACAGACCCCTATTGTCCACATGGGAATCGTTAGAAAGAATTGCTGCTCCTCTATTTGGTTCAGTGGAGTTACGTATTGCCTGGTGCATGTAAGGAATCAGCTCATGGAGAAAAGGAGAAGAGAGGGAGAGAGAAACATTTCCCAAGAAACAAGCTCATATCTTTTTTTTGGTTCTGTGTACTAAGTGAAATAAAAGAAGAAAAGGAAAAGGGGAAAAAAAAGCCCATCAAGATTTTCCTCACTTACATGGCACACTAAAATCAAGGATTTCAAAACTTCCATTATCACAGGCAGAAGCTTATTATTAATGTGTTTTTCTTTTTCAGAGCTTCTTCCCTGAAATAGAATTCCAAGCCCATGCTGCGACTGTGCAATATTGTTCACTGCAAGCAACTATTTTGTTCTGCCTCAGAGGCAATACATTTTTACATTTAATTTTGCTGTGGGTATATACAACACTTGTTTATGTCCTTAAAATGTCTTTTAAAGAGATTGATTTCAATGCTTCTCTGGCAAATCCAGCTATGAAGGTTTAATTCTCTCCCTCACTCAGCAAGGCAGCACTGATATTTCATTTTGGTGGCTCATATGTCTGCGAGGTAACACTGGACATATGTAATCATATACGTGAAGATGGATGCACAGATTTGTTTCATGTTCTCAGTGGAGCTTTAATTACAGAATTTTACTCCAAGTTTTACTGCCAGCTTCATGTCTCTGTTTAGCCTCAAGTGCTGCTACCGAATTTCCATCTACAGTAAATTAGGTTCATGTAAATAAATGCTGTTTCTCTGAGAAAAACACCAGTAAATGGCACATGAAAGATTTTTATTTGGCCTGGTGCTACTCCTTTGGGAATGAGCATAACCTGACATTTAACATGGATGTGTGGATGTGATTGTTGTCTGTCTGCGCTCCTCTGCTCCTATTTAACATGGATAGGATGGAAGCAGGAACAGGGTTTATTCCAATGCTCACTATGAACAACCCTGCAGGAGTTTATCAGTTTACAGCATGAATGCTGTTTATTATAACACTTAAAAAAAAAAATATTTCAGGGGAAAAATGCTGTTGTCATTTGAGTATTTATTAGTATTATTCTGCTTGTTTCTCCAGCCCTTCAAACCTTGGTTCATTGACTTCATATCCTGGCATTTTATACCTGTAAATGGAGAAATTTTCCTCTCACCTTCTCAGGAAATCATTGTCCTTTCCAAAATCTCAATCACAGTTTATTCCAAACACACTGTGACTAAAACCAAGTCATCACCTTCAAGCAGAACGTTGTGTGTTAATGGCCCTGTTTATTTAAGCACAGGAAAATATTTGCTTTAATCAGCAGTCTAATTAAACCTGATTTTTTTAATCTATGTATAATCTGTGCTGTTGCTTCATAGTCAAGCAAAGACCATGAAAAAATTGGCATAAAATACTGTCAGGCACTAATGCAAATGTGTGCTGGATATTCCTTGTCTTTTCTTGGTGAATGGATAGGAAAAAGGACTTCCAGAAATTTAATGAGACTTGAAGGTGGGGCGTAAAAAATAGAAAGTTTTGTGCCGATTAACAGCAAAAAATATACTTCCTTCAGTGGGTTTCCATTTTGGACAGAGACCGTCTGCTGGTGAAACTCTCCATAAAGGCAAGTTTTGCTTGGATAGTTCCGTTATTGAAGATAAGCTCCTGTAGCTGAAACTGCACATTTTGATTTTCCATTACTAGAGTGCAACTCCAGATACTGTCAGATCCAAGCGACTGCCATTTAATAAAAACAAATAAATGCAATTCCAATGAAAATTGAGATAATCGTCATTGCAGCCTTAACCCCACATTTATGCTGATACGGCCATGCACTTGTTTTCTTTGTCTTTTTCTAGGCAAGCACTTTTCTCTAATTCTACAGATATTGTGACCTGCAAACTGGAATTACTTTTCTATCAAAACTGTTCCTCATCAGTGGATAAAATATATTTGTCTCAGAGAAGTGCATCTTTCAGCATACACCAAATCTGGAGCTGAGTTGTGCCATTAGAAACTGATTTGAAATGGTTCTCCATGAGTAATTGTTATTTTAGGAGCTGTCAATACAGCTTGTTTTCAAATTCAATTTTTTTACACTCTCATACATGCTTGATAATTCATGAAACTGCTATGAAAGATTGCTGCTCTCCTTGTAGAAGGAACAAATTATTATTAAATATCTGATAATTACATTATGTCCAAATTTTAAGTAAAATTTCTATTTTCTTGGAGAAAAATACGAAAGCAGGAAACATTCTGTATTTCTGTAGAACTGCTCTCTGAAACCTGCGTCTAACTTGGCCCTTCATATTTCACCTGTTAGATTTCTGATAGATTTTTACACAATTGAGATGTTTGGCAATTCATTTGAGCACAACAGAATTTACAGATTACAGGGAATAAGTGAGGAGTAAAAAGCAGGGATAAGGATTGCAGCAGGAATGGCTGAGAGGGAATGGCAGGATCATTCAGCTGCAGGTGAGATTCACTGCAAGAAAAAGTAAAATAAAACACATTGAGAGAAAGAGTTTAATTTGATTAAATTTCAGTCCTAATGAAGGACTGAAATCTTACTGTTGGTACTCTGGAATGAGATCTTAGGTTATATTGGATAATTCCAAGAAAAGTATCAGCTCAGTGCTCAGTCGCTGCCAGAAAAAATAATTGAAATATTGAGAATAATTTGTAGAGGAATAAGGATCAAAACATCATTAGGCTACTTAAAAAACCCAAGAGGAACCCAACTCCTTGGGAATTCTGTGCCTGGATTTCTGATCTCTTTTCCAAGACATCCCAGGGAGTTCTCTGAACACAGAGAGGTGTTCACAGAACCATAGGATGGTTTGGGTTGGAAGGGACCTGGAATGGACCTGGTCCCCAAGGAGCTCCAGGAGGGGATGGCAGGAGGAGGATCCCAAATCCCAGCCTAAGGCCTGGCCTAGGGGCCATCAGTGCATCATAGGTCCATCCATCCCGTGCAGCTCAGGATGCACAGTGGAGCTGGGGCTCCAAAACCAGGACTCCCAAGGAACAATCACCTTGTCCGGGTCCCTCCCAGGGCTGTCCCAGCACATCCATCACTCTCAGGGTCCAGGATCCATTGGGAGCAGCTCTCTGGGTCACCTCTCACCAGATCTAGGGGACTTCAAAGGAAACTAGAAAATAGCAGCGTTGAAATAAAGCAAAAGAGGTGGCTCTTCATACAGGATTTAATGAAGTTGTAGACTTTGAAAGAGAAACAGGACAAAGTGACAGAATTAAAACACAGCAAAGCAGAACTGATGCAGGAAGTCCTAAACCTACAATGAGTGAAACATTGCATGTGGAATAATGAAACTATCAGAGGGAAGAATCACTATCCAATTAATTTGTTCTGACATTCCAACCCATCTGCCACCGGTTATTGGCAGAGACTAAGCCAGATCTGCCTGTGGGTTTAGTTCAGCTGCACCTTCCAGGCAGAGCTTTGCAGGGCCAGCGTGAGGCTGTGTGAGGGGTTTATTTAACACTGCCTTATTCTGGTCTGTGCAGTTGTTTTGCTTCTCTCGGCCACTGTTCCAGCAGGCTCCTCTTCAGCTGCCTTGCACAGCAGTTAAGAGTTTTACTTCCCTGCCTTTCAAGCAATCTTCTTGGAATTCAGGCTTTCTAGAGAGGCCTTGATACAAAGGGCGTTTGATTGTACTGCATATAGATTATCAGCTTTTGCAGCTGACTTTTCTTATTTGTTTTATCTTCTGATAGCCTTGGAACTGGTGATGCAAATCATGCATGGAATAGTTGAATAAGAAAGAAAAAGAAATCAGAAAATGTCTATGTCCCTCTCTCTACTCATCGCCCTGTTGAAAGCTGGTAGAGGTGCTTCTAAGTCAATGAATTTACAGGGACATAAATTGGTAATAACAATCCCTGATATGTAGGTTTCAATATTTGCTGATAAATATAAAAAATTAAGCAGTTTTTTCTTTCTCCCACATGAAAAATTTCTTTACATTCACTGATTTTCTACCATAATGAGGTTGATAAAATAGAAAAAAAAATGCCTTTGAGAATAAAGAGCCTTAAGTTTTCCTATAGTCAGGTGCTCTATTAGCTCTGGGAAGGCAATATTATGTGAATACATATAAAATAAGTTCTTATAATGTCTCTCTGTCCCAGGTTCACTGAAGTCCAGTGGAAAACACTTCAGCCTCTGCTTTCATCTTTCTGGATTTCTCCAGAATCAAACCTGGGCTTTGACATTAACATGGGCCAAACCTCATAATCCCCGCTCAGAGTTGAGTAGGGGATTTGTCCTTTCAGGGGTTTGATCCGTGGAATCTCGCAGTACAGGTCAGATCCCAAGGTCCTTCATTATCCCAGCTCTACTGTAAGCCTGGCCAAACTCCCCCTGACTTTAGGTAAGACCGGAATTAATATTAATACTTCAAATTTGAATGGGAATGAATGAAACTGAAAAGCCATTGGAATATCATAATTCAGCACAGGATATGCATCTGCCGATTGAAGCCTTTTCTCCTCGGATTTGATTTTTTATTGGCACTGAGCTTATAGAACAGCTGATGGACACATTCCTGAAATATTTCTCTTGATACAGGAAATTAGATTCGCACCTTTAAAGTGCTTAAACAGAGCTTTTCCCAAAGAGCTTGCAGTGGGTCACATCTTCGTTAACCTTTTGCCTAATAAGAGACTTCATAAACAAGCAACATCCCAAGAATCTGTGGATTATAATAATTAACAACAAAAGTCCACGTTACACTTTAGATTCACAAGGCTGAGACAATTCCTCCCACAGAAAAGGATCTTAGTGGCATAATATAAACTTCTTATTTAAGACTTCCACAACTGTATCCATTTCCTTCCTGATTTAGTCAGCTTTGAGTGTAACAGGATTAATTTGTGATGTTTAATTGGAGCTGGATGATTGGAGATAAAAAACATATTGTTTACTTTCTAATTCCACGTTGTGTTCAAATTCACAGTAAAGTGAAAAATTTGATGTGAGAAGATTTTAAAAACATCTTAGAGATTTTTAATTCCTTTCAGACAGCTTTGAAGAAGAAAACTTGGAAAAACAGGGTCTTGCTGTAGCGTAGGCAACATCACCTTATGTAATGATCCAAGTTGCAGTAGCTACACCTTTTTGTAGATGAGAAGTACATGTCATGCATGAAAATACAGACTTGGGGAGGACTTAAACAGCACTCTGGCAAATAAACTCAGAATGCTACTTTTCAGCTAGGATATATATAAAAGTTATTACCCCCAATTAAATAAGCAAGTAGAATTTATTGTTGTAATTGTCCTTGAAAAGGAGTGTCCTGATGTGGGATATTAAAAAGTGTGGAAGCACTGGTATTAAAATCAAGCATTCCATGCAGCTGGTGATCCTTGGGGATCCCTTCCAGCTCAGAATATTCTGTGATCCACCACATTTGTCTCTGAAAGGGAGAAATGGCTCTGTTAGGAACCCAAAGATGGGAATTTCACTGAGAATTAAGATTTTATTTCCAAAATATAATAGTCTTCCTGAAATTTGAGCTTAGTGTTTATCAAGGCAATTTTAGCTTAAGGTTTGGGAGAGGAAATCTGGGAAATTGTGCCATTTGGGGACAAATACCACCAGAACAGAAGTGTTGTGTAGGTAAGTGAAGTAAAATATAACCATGGGAACTGCTGATTTTGTTCTCTTAAAGAATCTTGTTATTTTTTTAAGCCAGGAATCAGTGAACTTTTTAAAGGTGGCTTTTTTTTGACTTTTGTGGGGAGTTGAGAAGTACATGAGGCCAGATGAAGAGCGAGGAGAACACTGGCAAACAACCCACATGCCCAAGTCGGGAGGACATAAACCCCATATCCATCAGCCTGGAAATTCATTCCTTCCCAAGGCTATTAATGACTTGAGCTAGCGAGAGACGTAGAATCCTATTTATAGCAGTGCTGCACCCTCAGCTCTTCCTTTACAGCACTAATGAGGCATTTCAGCGCTGCTGAAGGGAAGAGATTTTAATTCTTCACGTTAAGCCCACGGCTAGACCCCGGAGCTGCAGATGCAAGCATCTGGTGGATCATTTGCTAGCTGTCAGCAGCAGAGACTGTCTGTTTTCTGGATCAAACCACCAGAACATCCCAACCCTTTAATTGGGGCTCTGAAAAAAATAAAACTTGGAGGGTCATAAACTTTTACAGAGTAACACAGCAAAACAGGGTAAATGATATGCACGTCTGCCCAAAACTGGGACAAGCTCTAATCTTTTCCTTCACCACCTAAAAGGTTCATTTTCTGCTGCAGATTTAAGGCATTAGTATAGAAAACCCCAGGAGCTGTTGTGAGCCTTGGAAAATACTGGGTTTACAGCTGTAGAAGTACTGGAAGGGAACTGATCATCTGAACATGCTGTAAAAATCATGGAATCACAGAATCCCAGAATGGTTTGGGTTGGAAGGGACACTAAAGACCATCCCGTGTCACCCCTGCCATGGGCAGGGACAACTTCCACTATCCCAAGTTGCTCCAAGCCCTGTCCAACCTGGCCTTGGACACTTCCAGGGATCCAGGGGCAGCCACAGCTTCACTGGGCTATGCCAGGGCCCCACCACCTTCAAAAATATTTGAGTGCTCACATTTCCAAAACTATTCTGGTGGAGAATTACAGCAAATTAATTCTTCTCTTCACTTTTGCCATGTTGGGCTTGCTCTTATTCCCTTTTCCATCTACCAGAGATCCAGCTGGGATGTATCCTCATCAGAAGTGTGGGAAGGAAAGAAGAGCTGTTACATCTTGAGTGGAGTAGACAAACTGAAGCTGAATAGCTGAAAATTTCATTTTGAAAAGTGATTTTGGTCTTGTCAAGACTGAAAGCAAGATTTTTTTTTTTCCAGTTTCTTTGGAGCCTTTTAGTATTTGCTGGAATGGATACTTTGGAAGCCATAGTTTGTGACATCCAACATGTGGAAGGTTTTCCACCTTCCCTGGGCAGATTTCTCAGGTCTCTGCCCTCAAGCTGAGACTGAGGGCAGAAATCAGCCTCTGCCCTGACCTGGGGAAAGTCCCCTCTGAAATCCAACAGGTTCTGCCTCAGAATTAAAAAGCAAAATTTTGTGCCTTTTTTTTCTTGAAAGGCGAGGTGGGGTGGTGGTGGTGGTTGGGATTTTATTTGTTTGGGTTTTTTTTTTTTCTTTAGAAAATTCAGTATAAACTCTAATACGACCTTTCCATAGAATCATGGAATCATTAAGGTTGGAAAAGACCTCCAAGACCATCAAGTCCAACCTTCTACTGAACCCCACCATGTCACTAAACCAAATCATGGAGTTCCACATCCAGTTGCTTTTTGGACATTTCCAGGGATGGGGACTCCACCACTGCCTGTGTCAGTGCCTGATTAGCCTTTCCCTGAGGAAATTTTTCCCTGTAGCATCAAATCCTATCCCTTGGTAATATCACATCCTGATACCAAACAAACTAATTTCCCACACGAACATTTAACACAGATTTTTATGCTTCATTCATACCTGGTTTTTCTTTTGGCTTTTAACCTTTCATTATCTTGAAGGTGAAGGAATGATCTCACACTTAAAAACATTAGGACACTTTCCCCGGGGAAAAAAACGGATTTATGCAAAGACTTTCTAGTTCTATTAAGTAAGATTCTAATGCTTTTATTTACAACAATTTTATGATAATTAGTATCCCATAGGGTTATTATGTTTGACAGGAAAGGTAGGAAACTGTTATTGCTTTACAAGTATTTCCTTCTAAATCTTTTAGGCTAAACAGTTACTTTATTGTTAAAATCACTCATGGTTCATAAATTTTTCCTAAAAGGTTGTTATTATTGGACCAGTATTTTTATTTTATATACTATGTTTTACTACTGACAGCATATATGAGGCCCTTGTTCCCTCAGAAAATTCCTGTGTTCAATCATTACCCCCAAAAGCTTTAGATATTCTTCTATTTAATCACTTTTTTTTTAGATATGTATTCAGTTAAAGTTTTCTCCACAGCTGAAGAAAGGTATTTAACACTTCTCCAAGCAGTTTATCAAATATCCCACTTGCCAAGTTGCCTATTAATTTAGTCATCACCACTTGTCACCAGATTTGAATAAATGAGCATTTTCAATAAACCTGAGGCAGCTCTGAAAGCAGATGTTAATTTTGTATTCATGCTCCTCTGAAAATAAGAGTTAAAATACTCGATGATAAAACCAGCAAAACAAGAAGAAAATGTGTTCGGTTGTTCTCTTTTAAGAAAGACATAATTAATTTTTTTTAGCTGCCTTTTAGGTGTTTGTTGATACTTCATATATAACCTTGCACTCTAAAAGTGCCAAAGCCATGTTTAATTCTGATTGCCCACCAAGGCATGCCTTCTGACAATTAAGAGGTAATTAAACAATTAGACAGAAGTTAATAATGAAGAACTAGGCATATATTTTGAAATGACAGAATTGAAAAATTCTGATTTTGGTTTATTGTTTATAATGGGCAATTTTGTCTGTGCTCCTCTTTCCATGTACCTTGCACAAGGGAGTCCTCTGTACCTGTCCCATCAGGGTGTGCTCACCATCTCCATTTTGTGCAGGGAAGTTCTGTGTCCTCATCTGTTCTGTTGTCTCATTCCAACTTTGTGCCACGACTGGTCTTTTATCAAAATCACTCCTGTAATTTTCTGGCTTTGAACCAACTCTGCTCACCTTGCACTCCCAGAGCAGCCCACATGTGCTAATCCTTCTGATTTTCTGTCTCATTATCATCAGCTGAGGTTTTTTTTTTCAGCACGGGTGCATTCACATGACAGATGACTGTGTCAGTCTGATCTGATCCTTCCAGTCTGGAGACTGGGATGTGGCAGAGACAAATGACTCTTCCATTTCCACTTTCTAGTGGGCACTGGCTGTGTTTACTTTTGCTCTGCCTGGGAAGACTGTGGCTGCCCCTGGATCCCTGGAAGAGTCCAAGGCCAGGTTGGACGGGGTTTGGAGCAACTTGGGATAGTAGAAGGTGTCCCTGCCCACGGCATGGGGTGGAATGAAACTAATTTTAAGGTCCCTTCCAACCCAAACCATTCTGGGATTCCATCCAAACCTTGGCAAAATAAGTTTCCCTGACATGCTTGTGGAGCCTCAAGTTTTTATCTCTGATTTATTATATAATGCATGGGAAACACAAATAACCATAATATTAATTGTGAGTGTCTCAGCAAAGAGAAATCAAAGAAGAGTCCGCATCCAGCCTTAGGTGGGAGGGCACTGCCAGAAAGAAAAGCTCCTTCCATGCATGCCGAGTGATGAATAATTGTACACAATCCATTGAAACTTAGTCCCAAGAAGCTCGTCTTGCCAGTCTGGGCTAAATGTGCTGAAAGGAGGAACTAATTAGTGAATAAGTTGCTTCCACCAAGTTGAGGGGGCATCAATCACATGCTGCAACTGAGGCAACCCAGCACGGGGCAGCCCCGCACGGCTGCTGTTGTTTGGGAATGTGCTCCCGAGGTGCCCGAGGAGCTGCCAGGCAGCACCAGGTAGAGGCAGCCTGTCATTTGTCTTGTAGGACATGAGAGGATTTTGTTTAGTCCCTTTGTTGGGTGTTTTGGTGGTGGTTTTTTTTTTTTGTTTTTTATGCAGGAAGACAAGCTGGAGTTCCATGATTAATACAGAATTTGTTGCACTTCCAAATCACCCTGCGTACAAATATGGGTTTGGATCGAAGTGACTTTGTGTTAAATGAGCCATATCAACCAACAGAGAGCTGGTGTCGCGTTTATGCTCTTAAGTGGTTTTGTGCCAGCTGCACAGGACTGGTGGGATTCGATCTGTCAGGGAATCTGCTGGCTAAAAGTTAATCCATCAGCAGTTTTGAACAAATCAGAATCACAGAACCACTGAGGTTGGAAAAGGCCTCCGAGATCATCCCTGGAGTAGTTCAAGGCCTGGTTGGACGGGGTTTGGAGCAACTTGGGCTAGTGGAAGGTGTCCCTGCCCATGGCGGGGGGTGGAACAAGATCTAAGATCCCTTCCAACCCAACCCATCCTGTGATATTAAAGTTGCCCTGCTTTGTTTTCCAGTCTCAAAAGAAGAGCAAGTTACAGAGAGCCATAATGAGCCATAAAGTGGGATCAGACTGGAGAAATGTGTCTCATCAAGCACAGCAAAGTCTGTGTGTGGGCAGGTAGGGGTTTTGGAGGGAGCACTTATTTCTCTGCTGCTGAAAGGTTTCTTGCTCTTCATTGTCATGCAAATTTCAGCTTGAGGTGGCGAAATGTTGGAATTGGCACTGGAATACATTTTGTGCACAGTCTCCCCTTTATTTCCCGACCCTTGTCAGTGCCTGCTCACTCCACCACTGCTTTGTAGTCACAAAAGAATGAAATCCTGTCAGTGGCTCATCCAGGCAGCAGGGCCAGCATTTGCAACTGAATAAAACATCTGCATTTCCTTCCAATTAGCCATTTTGGGGTTGCACTTCCTGCAGTCCTACTCATGCATACACGGCTTAAGGGCAAACCTTTTGTACCAACCCACAAAAAACCGTTCACCTAAAGTAAAAAAACCTCACACCTGTCCTTGCAGCAGACCCTTGGTTTGACATGAAGTTTGGACCAAAGTGAGCTCCTGGGGAATTTGCTCACAATGTGAGACTAATTCTGAACATTCAGCTCTCTCTGTTTCACACTGAAGTGCCTCCATGGGTTTCAGGCTATTTCCTTTTAAGCTTTTAAGTAAATAGTTTATCATGGAGTGACACAAGACTGCTTCCTTCTTTACAGCCTTTTCAAGATATTCAGTGGCTTTGTTTTATTCAACTTAGGCAAAAGCACAAAGCTTTAAAGGCATTTTTTAACTGTTACATTATAAATGGTCTTCTTTGTAGCAAAAGAAAAAAGACCAAAACTTAGGGATTTCTAAAGATTTATAGGGTCTTTTGTTTTTCTGTTTTTCCTCATTCTTTCAAGCTGCTAAACAACCATCAAAGCATTAAATGGAGAGGCAACATCCAAGTGCATTTTTCTGATACGGAGTGGAAGGCGTATGAAAGGAAATGAAAAATGAATTTCCAGCTATGGAACAGAAAAGGTATGGACCAGATATTGGTGATATGGACAACTCCTGCCTGCAGCACCACTGTGGTCCTCTCCAGACATGGGGAACTGCTCTTGGCACAGTCTTTTTGTCTCTTCAGCCCTTCTGCTGAAACCGTGGATGGAATTACCCGGGCAGTTGTTGGGGATGTCCCCACTCAGGTGCAAATCACCTCATTCCAGTGTGGCCAGGAAATTCAAACAGATAATACAATTGCTATGCAGCCAGGCAAGCTTGGGATTATAGCCTGCCAATGGAAAAAGTTTGGAGTCAGAGGACGCAAAAGGTTATTGACATGTGAGCTTCAAATTTTTATGAAGCTCAGTGTGCTTAATTTGACCCAGCTGGAGTCTCTGGGATCATTTTAGGGACACACATGATGGGAAAGGTTGAAAAACTGCTGCCCCATCTCCATGAAAGATAATTGTCTGCACTGGAGGTGACTCATAACTGCCTTTTTCTCCTTTAAAATAAGAAACCTTTCATAAAATATAAGCAATTTCCTCTCTCACCTGTCTTCCACACTTGACAGGTGAATTGCTGTGAAAAGTCTTCCGAAGAAGCATCTGATCAAGGTTCCCCCTCCGCCTTCCATTTGAAAAATTGCTGCATGTGCAAAAATTCCCAGGAAAGGGAACAAACAAAAAAATCAGGAGTGACTCTGAAGTTAAAAAATTAGTGTAAGAACATCCACAATTCCCTTATTTTTTGTAATGGAAAGACACAGGCCTTTAGGCGGGAGAATTTTTAGTCTGTAAATCAACATTTGCTTCAGCTTTTATAGATCTTTGCCACTGCAGGAGAGTGCTGGCGAATGACTGCATGTGACTGCACTTCCAGGAGGATTCTCTCCTCAAAATACTGAGCTTATCTTACAGAGATTTCCTCCTGTGAACTCTGCCTAAGTGGGGGAAACACAGCTCAGACAATTCCCTGTTTGCCAAGGGATCAGTGGGATAGAGATGGGGATCTCTTTGGGGGTGGAAGGATGCTGGAACCAGCCTGACTCATCCATCCCAAAGTTAAACACTCTGAGGAGAAACGTTCCTGAGATCCTGACAGAGGAACCAACAGGTGATTGCTGACACCTGATCTAACCCAGCCTGGGGACATCTGACATCAGTTACTTGATGCCATAAAAGCCCAGCCCCACTTTTTAATGGGAGGATCTTCTAATACTCCCCTTTTGGGAGTGTGTGGAGATTCCTCCCTGGAGTGGGGACATCCTCAAGGTCACTCCTTGAGGCTGAGGAACGAGATTTGGTCACTGGGATGGGTGAGTGACATCAATCTCTTCTTAATAACTGTTTTTCTAGCTTTAATATCATTGCTCCAATAAATAGTGCACCATATTAGTTATAGCTGGCTGTACTGTGTAAATAATTCTGATTAAGATCTTTCCGTTTAAGCATTATCATTATCACCATCATTCTAATTGCAGGGATACAGCTCAGGAAGGGCTTAGGAATGTGGAAGAGGATGGTTTTTTTATCTTCTTATTTGAGACTTTCAGCCTATGCTGCTGAGATAGGAGTTACTTTACGCTCTTCACCTAATAAACATTTATTGGAGAAATAATTTTCCCTTTGTGGGCCCTATTGGAAAAATGTGCCTGCTGAACATTGAAATAATTGGAAATCTTGGGTGTTTGGTAGCCTCCAAGGCCTTGTGTTTTGCTGACACAGAGATGTCTCTCTGGCTCCCAGGGCAAATAAAAACAGTGCCACAATTCAGGGGTTGCCTTTTCCTATTCTTAAAAGCTCTGGAGAAATGGACATCACTAACTGTGAGTTTTCTCAGCCAGCTGGGGGGTTAGAACTGGTTAGCAACAGCTCAGCATTCCCTTTTCACCCCGAATTTCCTGGACGAACTGAAAATGCAGTGCTGGCAAATGCTTAATGTCTGTATTTCTGATTGCTTGCATAGGAAGGACTGGTCCGACATTGGAAAGGGCTGCCCAGGGAAGTGGTGGAGTCACCATCCTTGGAAGTGCTCAAAAAACGTGGATGTGGCACTTGTGGACATGGTTTAGTGCTGGGTTAATGGTTGGACTCGATGACCTTGGAGGCCTTTTCCAAACTTAATGGCTCTCTGATTCTATATGTATGCTGTAGTTTTAATTAGACATTTTAAATAGGCTGCTATGATGGGATTTTTATTCATTTATTATTCCTTAATTACTTAGCTAGTCTATTATAATTGAAATATGTGTTCTGTGGTCTCGTATGAAAAGAGATTGAAAACTAAACATAGGAGCTTCTCAGTGGATGCATTAATTGGGAAGTCAGATAATCAATAAAGGGAAAAACTAAATTAAGGACAATTTAAAATACTCGTGGCAAAGCTATTCAATCAAGGAAATTGAGGGATTTCTCCAAC
Source organism: Eulacestoma nigropectus (assembly GCA_013397775.1). Classification (NCBI taxonomy): domain Eukaryota; kingdom Metazoa; phylum Chordata; class Aves; order Passeriformes; genus Eulacestoma; species Eulacestoma nigropectus. The sequence goes on along the minus strand of VZTE01002028.1, from coordinate 32,486 downwards.
AGAAACTGGGCCCTCTTCCCTCCCATCTCTGGGGATGAGTGGTCTGATGTCCATCCTTGCATTGGTGGCTAGGGATGCACAGCCTCCTTTCCAAAATTCAGAGGTGGGTGACCTCCATTCCTGGAAGCCAGGGAGAAAATGATGGGCTCCATATTCCTGAGGCACAGTGCTAAATCAGGGGCACAGAGGGGCTGTTCTGGATGCCTGACATAGCTTTTAAAAGGTAGCCTATTAATGCAATATTTTAGATTAAAACCTGTAATCACGACACTCTAACAGAGGACTGATGACCTGAAGCAAAGCTTTTTATATTTTCTGCATTGTTAGAAAGCAGCAGAGTTTGAAATGTACAGGTTTTGCTGCCCCACAAATGCATGAAAGGGTAGGAAAGTCCAAATAAATATCAATAATATTAAATAATCATCCTTTTACAATCATGGAATCATTTAGATTGGAAAAGACCTCCAAGACCAACAGGTCTGACCTCTTGCTTCCCTCAGGCCCCTTGGAGTCAGAACACAAAAGGTTTAGTGGAGACTGTCAGAAATATTTTGTTATAATGGGGTGACCAACAGTGCCAGCTCGGCTGGAGTGACACCAGACTCGTGTTTGGGCAATGACATTAACGGCAGCTCTGCACAGCTTCTCTGGGCACCCTGTACCAGGGCCCCGCCACCCTCACCGCGAGGGATTCCTTACTGACATCCAATCTGAATCTAGATTTAGTTTGTCATGGCTAAGGAGTGGAATTGGCCACTCTTTTATTCAGCTTGGAGATAAATGGATGAGAGCACTGAGCTGCTTTGAGATTTGGTCAGCACCCCTGACCTTGATTTAAGAAAATGAGACCAAACCCCAGAGATCAAGGGTTGATGTGCTCACCCCAGTGTGTGCTGCTTGTGAAAACCTCCACATTTACCCTAAAGAATGATTGAAAATGTCAGAGCAATGGGCGTGGGGAAATCCTTTCTGACCTTGATTGTGACAGCTCTGAGGACTGGCACCTCCCTGAGAGAATCGAGATGCAGAAGTGTGCGTGTGCAGCTCCTGAATCCTTTCTTTGTGCAGAGAGTGGAGCTGGCTTAGAGTCCAGCCCAACGAGCTGAGATAGCTCTGTACACCAGAAACTGGTCTTTACTCTCTGATTGTCAGGATGCTTCACCTTCCTTGCCACTATCTAAAAATAAAGTTCCCTGGGTTTAAATAATTCAGAATAATCAAAATGTTTTTGCTCTGGACAGGGACCAGCATTCCAAGGCCAGGTTCATGGGGCTTGGAGCAACCTGGGCTAGTGGAAGGTGTCCCTGCCCATGGCAGGAGGTGGCACTGGATGGGCTTTAATGTCCCTTCTAACCCAAAAGATTCTGGAATTCTGTAATTCCTATGAAGGGAAGTCTAAATGATTTTTATCAGAAGGAGGAGAAGCCAAACTAATATGTTTTAACATGAAACAAGTGTTTGTTGCCAACTGTTGTTTTATTTTCACTGGAATCTGGTGTTCCAGAATGCGGCTGTTTTAACCTCCTCCATCCCTCCCCTCCTTTAATTCACTGCTGCCACATAATTTGGAACAGGAATTTCCAATTGCGTGTTTGTAGATGAGCACACACATTCCCCAAAATTAAGTATCTCTGTTGGTGGCCTTGGACTTAACGTGGAAACAAGGGGGGGAAAGGCTTTAATTCATACATTACATGGGATATTGAGTAACTTTAAATAACCTTCCCTTCCAGGGCTCCAGCTCTGGTCAGTGCAGAGATTAACCCAGAAAAGAAGCCAAGTTCCAGCAATCAAGAGAGTGATGAGCCTGGTTAATCCTCTCCATTACTGCAGAGGGAAGAAATGAAGATAAGCCTCATCAGACAAATGTTGGCCTTCAGGAACTCTTCCTGAGCATATTTGCATGCATAAATTAAATTAACTCAGGCAGCTGCACGAACATCAAAGTTTCAATTATTAAAATGATGACTACGTAAAAAAGATACAGGAAATTGCAAGGGCTCGCTGTGTAAAATATTAATTTTTTAAGGGTAAATGCAGGGGCTCATCCCTGATTTTGCCATGTGTTTGGCCATAGAAGAACTTCCAGTAATCATTACAAATGAATATAATGGAGGTTTCTACCCACATTTATAAAATTAGAATTAATACCAAAGAAAGGCAGTAGGTGAACACTGCCATGGTCCTGTACAGACCACTGAAGTGACTGAATCTGATCCTGATTAGTCATTATTGATTATTCTTACACTTCAATTTCTGCACATTTCTGCAGAACTGAAACATATCAGTAAATAAATACAGAAAATAGTTTAGATGTCATTGAAATCCCAGCACTAAAAATTGATCCCAGGAGAAAAGAAAGTGTCAGAGTTCTTTCAAAATAAGAAATAAATTGTCCTTTTTTACAGCTTAGTCTTTGCCAGCAGTATGGATCTTCTTGTTGTAATTTCTATATAAAAGAACAAAATGCACCCTCATTGGTAGCAAGAAAGTTTCATGGAGGCACATAGAGTGTTTTACAGTTTAGTCATAATAAAGTTTGTGGCATTTCATAGAACTGGTGGACATTTGGCAGAATTTAAAATTCATATGGGGAAATAGTGTCAGTATATTTTCTAATGGATTAGAAAAGACACTAGAGTGAACATCTCAGACCTGATAAATAGAAAGGATTGTGCAGAGGCAGAGCATTCACAGCATTTCTGCAGAGAAAAGTGCAAAAAGAGAAAGAAAATCATCAGAAGCCTGGGTTACTGCACGTGCACCAGCACAGCTTCTTAAATCCTGTGTGACGGCGTGAACATGACAACATGGAACAGCTTCCCAGGACGTGGCCAAGGAGATAAATTTGGCAGCAGCAGGTGTTCATTTCCCCCAGGAAACTCCTAAAAGTGCTTAAAACCAGTGGGCTGTGTACTTAACCTTGTTCTCAAGGACAGAGCAGAGAGGGAGATCGGCACTTGCTGTGGAATTCTTGGGAAATGTTACATAAAAAAGTAAAGATACTGCTCATTATAACTTAGTGCTCCTTTCAAAACTGCCAGAGATCAGCGAGGCCAAGAGCTCTGCAGGATTTAAAAATCAATTGGATAATTACAGTGATCCATAGCAAAGACTAAACAAAGACTCGTTTCCTCTTCCTCAGTAAATAAACAAACACATGTCTTGGAAGGGAAAATAAGGGTTCAACCTGCAGGGCATAAGCAGCCTCTGACTAATGGGGTTTGGGAAGCAATACTCAGGAAGAAATACTGTACCTAAGCCAGGCTTAATGGTTTGGGGCTTAATGTAGGAATTCCAAGTTCCTCAGGCAGTGGGAAATCAGAGTTTGTAGTGCTACCCTGTGGTGTGGTCAGCACTCTCCAAAGGCTCCCTGCTTACTGAGTGCCTTGCATGGAAAAATTTCCATGAGGAGCAGCTGAGGGAGCTGGGAAAGGGGCTCAGCCTGGAGAAAAGGAGGCTCAGGGGGGACCTTCTGGCTCTGCACAACTTCCTGACAGGAGGGGGCAGCCAGAGTGGGTTGGGCTCTGCTCCCAGGGAACAGGGACAGGATGAGAGGGAACGGCCTCGAGCTGGGCCAGGGAAGGCTCAGGTTGGACATTGGGAAAATGTCTTCAGTGAAAGAGTGGTCAAGCACTGGCAAAGCTGCCCAGGGCAGTGGTGGAGTCCCTATCCCTGGAAGTGTCCAAGGAATGAGTGGATGTGGCACTTGGTGATATGGTTTAGTGGGAAACTGTGGGATTCAGGTGAAAGTTGAACTCCATGACCTTGGAAGTCTTTTCCAACCTCAGTGGTTCTGTGGTTCTTCCCCTTCCTGGTAAAGGGAAAAATTCACCACATTTCCTACCTTCCTACCTAGGGCCCTTTCAAGAGAAGCTTGCTCCCTCCTGCTCGGAGGAGCTGGATGAATCTGCTCCAGCACTTTGGGGAGGGACAGAAATCAGGGCATTAAATAGAGCATTTCAATTCTTTGTAAAAGTGGGATTCTCCTTGATTGCAGTAATTCTGAAAGGCAGAGCTGTCTGATAGGGATGGCCCTTGTCACACACAGCACGTGGACAGAAGCTCAGACCCTGGGAGGTAACTGGCACTTGGCAACAGAGTTAAGATTAGTGAAAAGGTGATGTAAGAAAGGAAAAATAAAAGTGAGAAGGCCTTAATTCACAACATTTCACAAGATTATTTATAAACTCCATCTAACCCCAAGTCAACACTAATCTCAGACTCCCTCGGAGAACTTTGGTGTTGCAGCACCCAGGTTTCACACACCCTCTTCTGAGGGAGGTCTGTCAGGCTGGCAGCACCTTCTGATGGCTAAAAATGTCCTATTTTGACTTTTTTCATCAGCAATTCAGCCCCTTCAACTCATAAGAAACTGGTTCGGTTAATCTTTTTAATAAAGGGAATAATTTCTGTTTTCATGATAAGAAATAGTCAAATTTATTCCTCCATGAACTCCTCTTGGAATTGTTTGTGTGTGTGTGTGTGTGCAGGCGAAGCAAAAATACAGGATAGACACAATTTTTTGCTTCCCATTTGTGACTACTCCCCCAAAGACGTGGGTGACCCCTCAGGTGTAGCCAGGAAATCCATAGGATATGTTATTCCTAATAATCTCCTGGCAGCCTGTGCTTCTGAGGTGTGAGAGCATCCTTTCTGCTCCTGCAGTGAAACCTGAAAAAAAAAGGGCCAAATTCCCCCTTTTGGAAGGTGGACTTGCCATTTATGCACGGTGCCATTAAAATTAATTACCTGAGAGCCAGTCCATAATGTCCACAGGTATGGAAATAATAAAAATTAATTGACTGAAAGTATTCATAAAATATTTGGAGCAAAGGTCATTAATTTGTGCTCGCTGAAACAGAGACTTGCACACTTGAATTACCCAAATACTTCAGCAATAAGACAAAAACAACTACCTACAGTAAGGCTCTGCAATTTTGGGGGTTTGGATCCCAGCCTGGCAGGGCAGTGGGTGGCAGTGCAGGAGGCTGTGTACCTTGACCCTCTACTTGAAAGCCATTCCCAAGGGAAAGTGCTCGGACCTTCCTTCTCTTGCATTCAGACAAATCCATACTAAAGTAAAGGAAAGAAGAAAAGGACGAAAAAGCTTTGTTTGCAGGTGGGATTTTCTGAAGATACATTTCTTGTCACCAAATAAGACATAGCAAAGGAATAATTAGAGATGTCACTTCTTGAGGAAGCAGATCCTATCCTGACATGATTCCTCAAGTCTAGTGGAGGCAGGAATCAACCAAACTGGTGGAAAAGGATTATTTTCCAAAAAAAATATTTCCACTTCATAGTTGAAATTGAACTTTTATGAACTAAGGAGAGTGGGATCTAATCTCAGGTGCTGAAACCTGAGCCATTTCTGGGTGTTGCTTCTGGGGCTCGTTTCTGTTGGAATCAGCAGAACGTACATATTTATACATCCATATATCTTTTGCTATATGTCTGCTCAGATTGCTTATAAGTAATGATAATTATATAATTTCTGCCACATTTTCAGGTTGCCCAGAGAAGCTGTGGCTGCTCCTGGGTCCCTGGAAGTGCCCAAGGCCAGGCTGGACGGGGCTTGAAGCAAGCTGGGGTAGTGGAAGGTGTCCCTGCCCATGGCAGGGGGTGCAACTGGATGAAATCTCAGGTTCCTTTTAACCCAAACCAGTCTGGGATTCTGTGATTATGAATTAATTTCCCTCTTGTTTCCCAGCAGTCTCTCTGTACATCTCCCAGAACCCAAAGATAGTTTTGGAGAGGTTAATTATTCCTAATTTCAAACTCAAAGTAGTTAAGCATAGCAGTCTGTACTGAATAAATGGAATAAGAACCTTTGATTTTTAAAAGCACTGATGCTTTTGTATAGTGAATATTCTCTTAAAGCACTGGAATGGTCTGGATTTACATAGGCAGCTCCTGATGTTTACAGGTAACAATTTATACAATCAATTTTAGGACTGAAATTGCAGCACCTGTGTGGTAAATTATTTACTTGTGGCCACTTGAATAAACGTGTGCATCTTAATAAATACTATGAATTTAGTAATTAAAGAGGAATGCAAGTCTTTGACCGCAGTGGCATTGGAAGAGTAAATAAATCCTATCATTTGATTATAGATCATTTTCTGAGGATTAATTATCTCTGTGATTGAGGCTCTAGACTGGTACCAGTACAACCTGAGGGGTGACTGGAGAAGTGTTACTCCATTTTTTTGAGTATTCTTTTGACAGAATACTCATTTTATTCTGTTTATAAGGAGTTTTGCCCAGGAATGATGCACTGTTCTTCTTTTAATTGTGTTATTCATCAATAACACACCACAACTCCTTTCAACTGCAACACTGACAATACAAAAGAGGATAATTTGCAGATTATTTCTTCTGCATGCAGTGTAATAATTGCATGTAATTAGGACCAGAACTGCTGCAAAAGTCTGAATGTGTTGTTACTAAACAACATATGTGATGTTCAGATTGATGTTAACAAAAATGGTATTTCTTGCCTTTAATTTTCTTCTCTCTAATTTTTTTCTACTGTTTTTTCTTAGTAAGTAAATATATGTAACTTTTCAATAATTAATTATGCTGTTGTGCGGAGTACATTTGGTAAACAAGACTTTAAGTAATCCATTCCTTAAAAGCAATCAATCACATACTGATAAAATAAGTGCATTTAACTTTTTCACTTTGAAGTGGAATTGTGGATCTGGATAAGTCCCTCCTTTACTATTTCTCTATTTCTTCTGTACACTCCTTCTCCCCAAAGAACCTCCTCAGTCTTTTACTTATTCCCTCTTTGCACCTCTCAGATACTGAAGGGATAACCCCTTTCCTTCAAGCTTTATCTGGTTTTAGCAATTTTTAACTTGTCCAAGTGGCATCCTTTACCTTGCACCATTCAGCAGTCAGAAAATAGGGTTCCTTTATTTATCCTCTTTCAGCTCAGATTTCCCTCATGAATACTAAGAAGTGCAAAACTCATTTAATTTTCCCACTTTATCCTATTCACTTCGTATTAAGTTTCTCCCTAATCCCTTAGTGGGCTAATTATTTCACTTTTCAGCCCTTTATCTCTTTCCCTTTATATATTTAAAGAATCTTATATTGTTTTTAGTCACTCTCAAGATAATAATTCCCTTTTTATTGTTTTTTTTTTCCCATTGCAGCATTTTTGAGACCCTGACATCCATCCTCCTCTACTTCCTTTATTAATTTTCAGAGATATTCATTTACACAGCGGATATATTTTCTCCTATTATCCCTCTCTCTCTCCAGTGCCTCCTCCCTCTGGGACAGCCTCCTTTTTAAAGTTGGCCCTGAGCAATTGCAACACAATTAGAGGGGAACCAACTACAGGAAATCATTAATTTCCCCAAAATGTTGCCTGCCTTCCTTCCAAATCTATGGCAGAGGTTTTTTTTTTCCTCTCCTTTAAGTCAGAAGCCAGGTCAGAATATTGAATTACAGGAATTCCAGAACATGGAGTACAAGGAAGAGCCACATGTCAGGCAGGCCCTGCTGTTTTTCTGCCCAGTGCCACTCCTGGGATCACCCTATTCCCTGGAAAAGCCGCTTTTCATGGATTATCTTCCATCTGCTACACTTTAGGTTTCTCACGATCACAGGTGCAACATTCTCAGTTCTACTTCTGCCTGTGATACCAAATCTGGCCCAGTAAAATATAAACTAGAGGAATTGAGTGCTCTAAACTTGCTGGTTTACTTAGATCAGGCAAATCAGCAATTTCATCCTAAGCATGTTTTCAGAAAGATAAAACTTATACAGTTAAGCCTTCATGTCTCTCTGAATATATTTCTCTGTACATGTTTGTAATCCTATAACTATATAATTATATAACAGGCACAGATATTTTAGTCTTATGGGGGCTTTTACAGATTCGAAACCCTGTATTCTGGAAACCTGAACAAATAATACATTCCTAATACCTTCTTTTCCCTTCTTATATTTTAACATTTCAAACACAAGGTGGTTTATTTATGTTTTATTTTATTTTATTTGATGTCATTTCATTTTGTATTCTAGGTGGCTGAAGCTAGTCCTGCTAACTTGGCTCCCCTGTTAATTACCAACTCATCATGTTCCACTTAAAAAAATACAGATTAAAGCAAGTAAACTGTGTTTGGGAATTTTGTTTGGTTTGGTTTTAGCAATGCCATCGTTCCTCAGGTTTTCAACTTCTGTTCGCTGCGTGGTTTAAGTTTGAAAGAGTTTGAAAGGAATTAGAGCCGGCACTTTTTCGAGCCAGACTAAAGCCTTTGAATGATTTTGTAGATTACCATTAATTAGTCTGGGTGGAATCCAATCACTTCCTTAATCTCTAAATAAGAGAGTGTTGTCTGAAGCACTACAGGCATTGTCTATCTGCAGATATTATCAGTATTATTCTACTCTTTAGCTCAGCCAAATTAGAACAAAAATAATTTTAACCTCTATTAAACAAGGCTAATAAATATTCCTCAAAGTACAGATTGATTTCCCCAGTTTATTCAGTGGAGAGCTCTAAAAATTCTAAATATTTATCCCTGTTGAAGGCAGGTAATTGGCAGAGCAAAGGTAAAGATCCCTGCAGGTTCTCTGTGTTTAATACCTGCGTGATGCATGTGTAGTTCAGGGCTTAGTCTCCCCATCCAGCACGTGGCAAAGGAAAAAATGGGCAAAAAGATGAGGTGAAAGCATTCTCACTTCTATCTCCCTTCGTGTTCATGCAAGATTTTAGGGTTTCAAATTTCACGCAAAGAATGGGTTTTACACAGAGCATGGGCTTTATTTATTTACACTTATTTTCACACTTTCCAGTGTTTCAGCAGCTGGATTTCCAATTCATTGAAGATACACTGAGATCTGTTTCTAGGCTATTCTGTCTCAGTTATTCAGCACAGGCAAAGCGGTTCTGGTTTGGTGTCGCGGTGAAAAATTCAGTCTGAAGGGTGAAACAAACCTGGCTCATGATGATTCCCAAACCTCTCGCTGTTGTGGACGGACAGCGGGGCCAGGGAGCTCCTGGAGCAGGGCCAGCGGAGGCTGCGGGGCTGAGGAAGGGCCTGGAGCATCTCCGTGCCCAGGAAAGGCTGAGGGAGCTGGGGCTGCTCAGCCTGGAGAGGAGCCCCAGCTGAGAGGGGCCCTCAGCCCTGGCTGGCCCTGGCTGCAGGGAGGGCTCCGAGCATGGCCCAGGCTCTGCTCCGGGGCCCAGCAATGGCACCAGAGCAACGGGCAGGGCCTGAGCCCAGCAATTCCCCCTGCACAGGAGGCAGAACTTCTGCCCTGGGCAGGGCCCCGCCCTGAACAGATTGTCCAGAGAGGCTGTGGAGTCTCCTCCCTGGGGATACTCCAGAGCCACGCGGACACACTCCTGTGCCCTGAGCTCAGGGATGGCCCTGCTGGAGCAGGGAGGTGGCACCAGAGGAGCCACTGAGGGCCCTTCCAGCCTGACCCACTCTGGGATCCTGCGATACTGTGTTTGGAATTGTCTAGCAAAAAGACTCTAGGACTGTTTCAGTATTTGGTTTCCGTGATCAGAAAGAGCTCTGGGCTTGTTTCACAGAATCACAGAATGGTTTGGGCTGGAAGGCACTTCAAAGATCATTGCAGTCCACTGTTCCCCCCATGGAAGGAAGATGTGATGTCCATATGGGCCATTCCCTGAAGAGTCAGACTCGGTGATCCTTGTGGGTCCAACTCAGAATATTCCATGATTCTGAGATTAATTTGCTGATTGTTACTGTCTCTATTCATGCCAGGAGCAAACCAAGCCACTGTTCTAGTTACATACAACAATGCTTCTTCCTTTTGGTAGAACTGTTTCTACCGAAAGAAAATAACTTCTGCAAATTTACATTTATTGTTCCCGGATAGTTTTATGGATATCTGGAATTACAGAAGACCCCCACTGGACAGCAAACAAGGAAATTTCAATCTGATTCCTTGGAAGTAGAGAAACACGGCTCAGGCAGAACCCAGGAGAGGAGTCCTAATAACATCAGAGCCCTGATGAACACAACCTCCCTGGGGTACATACCCCTGGGTAAGATATAAACTCCTCGTTGGGGATTTCTAACAGCTGATTTTGGAAGTGATTGATGGTAGAAGGATTTGAGTAATGGGATCTTTAGGAAATGTCACAGTGAAAGTTCAGAAATCTGGAAAGTGATAAAGAAATTAATACCTCTTAAGTGGGAAATATGAGCTACCTTAGAGCTACAGAGAAGACTGTCATGTGCAGCTGTGTTTTTATGGGTTCCAAAGCCACCTTCCTTTATGTGAGAAGTTTAGAAACTGGTTCATTTTCTGGAGGGAAAAAAAACCCCAACAATTTCTAAATGAACTGGAGTGAGATTACAAATGAGCTTGGTAAATGGCAAAATGCAGAATCCTACCTGTTTAGATGACTCAGCTGGTCAAAAAAAAAAAGAAAAAAAAGAAGCCTTTCCATATGATTTTGAAGGAACAAACCCTCTGTAAGTCTGTGTTTACAGAACATCCTGGTGGATGGAACAGGCAATTTGCCCCAGGTCAATCTGTAATTTGGAAACACCAGAAGGCTGTGCATTTTAATTAACTTTCTGCTCTTTCTCTGGTGCCTTTCCCTCTGTTTTCTTTCTGCTCACAATGATTAAAAGACAAAATCCTGCCCCAGTTCCATGCTCAGGAACGCTTCCTGATTTGCTTTCATTAACTTCCACTATGCAAACATTTTTAATTATTTATCTGCTGATTTCCACAGGAAATCCTACAGAGAGTGAGTCTGGTTCATAGGGATGCCATGTCAGCAGGAGCTAGAAAATCCAATCATCTATCATTAAGGGAAGAGAAGTGATGTGTTCTCCAATTTGTTTACTGGTAAAGGAAAAATTCTTCAGTTTAGGTTAAAACTTGGGGACCAAAGATATACTGGATCAGCTGGCACTTCTCTTAAAAGCTTCCCACTTTGTTATTTGGACTTAAATATCGTGTGAGAGGAATGCTGCCATAGTACACGGAATTAAGCAGGAAACTCATTGCAGTCCCTAGGAATAACCTGTTCCATGATCCTGGACTAGAACATGCCCTAGGTAGGAACGGGGTTGGTTCTTTGGGAGTAAATACATTGAGAGAAAAAAAAAAAAATAAAAGACAGACTCAGATTACCAAACTGATGGCCATCTATCCTGAAATCCCGAAATGTATTCAAAATTATTTCCAAATTTAAACAAAGAGGGGTGGAAGAGAGAGCAGAAAGATTAAACCCTCTGCAGTGTTCAGCATGGAATTTTTTGTGTGTGTGCTGTGAACCTTTATGAAAGCAACATCTGCTCCCATTTGTATGTTAATTTTCTTTTTTTGGCATTTAAAACATGGCTTTTAAAACTCATCCTCTCTCTTTTTCCCTGAGAGTGAGGAGCTGAGTTATGAAGCAGGTGCTGCACAGAATGAGAGGAGCATCTGAGTCAAACCAGAAATAGAATTAGCACAAAGGAATAATTTCAGTTATGGAGTGTCAAATGCCAAGTTAGGGCTTGCTAATAAGATTTGAACCTGTATTACCACATTAATATTTTATTTTTGGGATTAGTCTCTGTTTTCTATTCTCCCTCTCCTGTTCTCTATTCCTGCCCCAGGCAGCCATTCCAGAGGCAGAGAGAAGATCTGATTCCTCAATCCTTAGTGCCGATACCCCCAGCACCTGAGAAACAGAGGTGGAATCTTTAGATAGAAAATTGATTCAATTTTCTCTCCTTGTGTTTTAGCTTTGGTAAAAGGAAATGTCTGCGGTGCCTTTACAGGACTGGTTTTCATGAGTTGATAAAGATCATAAGACCAAGAAATTAACTTTGGAGGGAGCTCCAGGGGCCTTGTCCCGTTGACTTTGGGAATCTCCACAGAGTCTCTGGGCACCTGGAGTTTGGTGATGATTTTTCCCCATCTAATTGGACTTTCTTAATTTCTAGCTTGGCCCATTGCCTCTTTTTTATTGTCTTGCTGCTCTGAAATGACTCTGCCTCTCTCTTGGTGGGGTAAAAGCTCTTTGCTTTTCAGTGCCAATCACCTTGACTGAAGCCTTGGACACAGGAAAAGCCTTCAAAACAAACTATTATTTCTTAATTTCAGTTATTATATAAAAAAAATAGGAAGGAAGGCCCCACCTGTTTGATTTGAGCCCTGCTGTTTCCATAGCCCCCATTCCCTCTCTGGAATCCTGGAGAGGATTCGTGCAGCTGGAATGCAGGAACAGCAGCAAGTCCATGAATTCACTGTTCAGTTGGTCTGTATTTATTACTTCTGTGGTAGCACATTATTCTGTGATGAATGGCAATAATTTCCTAAATCCTCCTTTCCAGGGATTATTTTTTCAATTTAAGATGCTTTTCCTGTCTTTTACAAAAATAAATCACTTTAAATAGACTTGTTGAAAGGTGAGAAAATATAAATAAACCCCACATTGTTCTTTAAGGAAAATGTGCCAGACTCTGACCATCTCAGTCCCTCAGTGCACAAAAAATTCATGGAACAGAAGAGGAACAAAGAGAGGCCTCAATCACACCCAGATTTACCAAGCCTGGGGTAAGAGGCAATTATTCAAAATTAATTCACTTCCCAAAAAATACCTTCTGGAGTTCACAGCCAAATCAGTCTCTGGTCAAAGTCCCTTTCCTAAGAATAAAAATGCTTTGCAACCAGCACAGGAAAAACACAACTTGGGGAATCTTAAGGAACTAAGAATTATTGCAGCCTCAATTTCCTCCTTTTCTGAATGCGAATCCAAAGATAATTGACTTAAACTTACAAAACACAAAATTGGAGCCATCAAGCGGAATTGCTGTTGTAACATAACATCCACATTCACAATTATGCAAAAACAAGCTTATCCAGTTTCACAATATCTGGGTTTTTAACAGATTCCAAAGTTCTGCAGAATGAGGATTTCCCTGAAGAAACAAAGGTGTTTACAGAGCGCAAGAGAGCAGAGGGGCACAGTTGGGCTCACAACTGAATCACTAAACCTTTCAGCAAGTGTTTCTTTGGAAGTATTTTTCAATATTTTAAATTTTTTAAAAAATAATTTCTATTTATTATCCATTTTTTTTCCAGCTGAGCTCTTGGCTATTCCCAGCTAAGTCTGAAGAAAACTAACATGGTCCCATGGCAATCTTTGACTCTTCTCACCCAGTGCCTACTAATAATGACCTTGAACCTCTCTCATTTCCTCAAGCCAAAAGAGCTTTATCATTCCTTCTTAATAAAATGAAATTCAGCCACGTGCAAGGTTTGACATAACCTTAATAAAAGCCACAGTTAGAAGGTGTTGACCATAAAAATCAGTGTCACTCGTGGAGGTGCGGGGGACACACCAGTGGGGAACAGAATCAGGGCAGAGATCTTCTGCAGGGACATGTAAATTCTGTTATTCCACCTTCACTGCCTTTCACACCTTAGGGGTTGTCCTTCCAAGCCTTTACTCTTGCTTCCAAGCCACCACTGTATTTGAATAGAAGAAAAATAAAAGAATGTATCAAAAGAAAGTCCATGTGAAAGGTAGGTTGTTTTGGCATTTTGGCTTTTATTGGGAAAAGGTTTTGGGAAAAGTCTGTTTGCTTTCAGAATTTCTACTGAACAGGAATTTCTTTGTTATCAGCTCTTCAGATAATCAGTGGATTCCTGTTGTAATAAGTTTTGCTGATGTGACAGTGACCAAGGCAGATGCTGAAATTGCAGAATCAAAATTTAACATTTTTGTTTCATTTAAAATTGACTTTTTTCTTGCACAGAATCACAGAATATCCTGAGTTGAAAGGGACCTACCAGGATCATCCAGGCCAACCCCTGGCCTTGTCCAGACACCCCAACAATCCCACCCTGTGCATCCCTGGGAGCGCTGTCCAAACACTCCTGGAGCTCTGGCAGCCTTGGGGCCGTGCCCATTCCCTGGGGAGCCTGGGCAGTGCCCAGCACCCTCTGGGGGAAGAACCTTTCCCTGACCTCCAGCCTGACCCTCTCTGGCACAACTCCAGGCCAAACTTTTTTGGGTTTTGTTGAAAGAATTTATTTGCTCTTTTTGTTTTTAATGGAAAAGCTTGGAGACCTGTCTTGAGTCCATAAGAATTCTAATTTCAGGATGTTAGACTGAACTGCACCTGGTACAGCCATCATGGCAGTGACCCTATGGACACCTTAGAAGGAATTTCCCATCACTCATTTTCTACCATGCTTTTCCCAACAGCCTCCTTTCCTCACTGGTCATTAGATGTTTCTTTGGGATCATGGTCAATTATAATTCCACATCAGTATTTGCCACTAACAATCCTCTTTTCACCTCTTTATTTCATACATCACATTTATTTTGGGTAAGGGACACCAAATACGGGATAAGTGGGTAAGGCCCCATTTCCTTGCTGCCTTCGAGCTGTGGCTTATTTAGCTGAAGGAGAGAGAATTTACATCTTGTTCTTTGGTTGTTCTTGATATTAATTATTTTTAAAATTTTATTCAATTAATTACATAATTGAATAATTTTTTAATTGAGTTAATTTCCACAACTTCCAAACTTTGAATGCGTGTATCTTTTGTGACACACTTGCACAAGTTAATCAGAGCCTTTAAACCAAAGTTTCACATTTAATAATTAAGCACTTGTGGCTTGTGAGACCTTGGCCTGCCTGAGGTATCAAACCACTCCCATAAAATCTAAAGGAAATGAAGCAACAAGTGAAAGCAGTCTCAGGTTTTTAAGCTATTCCTTGCTTTCACATTTACCATTTTGTCGTCTGCCAGGATGAGAGGAAATGGCCTCACATTGCACCAGGGGAGGTTTAAATTGGAAATGAAGAAAAGTCTCTTCATGGAAAGGGTGGTCAGGCACTGGCACAGGCTGCCAGGGCAGTGGTGGAGTCACCATGCCTGGAATTGTTATAAAAACCTGTGGATACGGCATTTGGGGACGTGGATTAGTGGTGACCATGGTGGTGATGCTGTTTTGACAGCTGGATTTGATCTTAGAGGATTCTTCCAACCTTAGTGAATCGGGAATTCTGGAATTCTATGCCACTGTTCTGCCGTTTATAAATTAGAGTGGACAGGGAGAATTTATATCAAGAACTGATATCAAGCGCTTCCTTTATAACTAAATGGCTGTGAGACTGCTGTGACAGTTTCCCAACAGTTTATCTATAAATTCTGGCTATCTAACTCCACCTTTCTGCACCTGGAATTCCCAGACTGTGAGCATATCCCCCCTTCTCCCATCCCCCAGGTGTCCATCAGTCCCGGCTGGTTTGTACATGGATGCACATGAAGCCATCCAGCTTTTGGGGATTTCTGGGATCATGCAAAGTTAAAGCACACAGTTATCCCTGACAGATTTAACATGCACAGTGCTATAAAATCCATTAGGAGCAGCTCCTCTCTCTGCAGCAGAGTGTTTTGGGCAGGGCCATGGCTGCACATCCCTTCAGCATTAATCAGATGTACTTTCTCTTGTGATGCTGTAAGGATAATGCTTCACATATTCACACAGCTCTGAAATCCCAACTTCAGGGAACATGGGGGTTTGTAATGCTTATCACCCTTTGGCCTCAAAGAAATATTGTAGAGTCACGGGGAAAAAAAAGGAGGGGAGGGGAGGGGAGAGGAGAGGTTCGGAGANAGGAAAGGGAAGGAAAGGGAAGGCCTTTTAATTTCAGTCTGCATGGTCAGAAGTTGTTGCCCAGAGAAGCTGTGGCTGCCCCACCCCTGGAAGTGCTCAAGGTCAGGTTGGATCAAGGATCATCTCATTCCACTCCCTGCCATGGTCAGGGACACCTTCCACTAGACCAGGTTGCTCCAAATTGGCCTTGAACACTTCCAGGGATTGTGAGTCCACACTGAAATGGTTTAAATTCTTCTTTTCAGGCCCTGTTAACTGTGTTATGTTGCTCAATGAGATGTAGTGTGGGCATTTTTCATGTGGCATTGCACTGAAAATGGAGCTGGGTGACAATTCAGGCAGACTCGGACTGAAAATGTCTCAACGCTTTGCTTCTGGCTTTGTTTAGCCCCTGCAAAGTCTGATCTAAAGATTCAAACCCATTCTGTAAATTAACACAACATAATGACTCCCAATATTCCTGATTGCTTGTTGCTGACGAATTCAGGATCAAACACAATGTAACAGGCCTTGGTGAGGGTGTTTTTGGAGTCTGTGGGTTTATCAGAGTTGCTTCTCCATCAGTCCTTCCCTGCTCCTGAAATAAAATTGCAGTGCTGTCCAGAAATACTTAATGAGTGTGAAACTGCTGAAGGATGTCATGGACGTAACACTGTGGGGCTTTCTCTTGACTCTTGGGGTGCTTTAGGGCTAAAGGAAAACAGCCATTAATTGTGAGGTTTGCTTTATGGCCATGTGCTCGGAAAGCAGCAACTTATTCCATTTTAATTTACTTCTGCTGTTTCATCTGTTAAGATTCATATTTTCCAACTTTCATCTGCTGCCCTGGGGGACAGAAGTGCATTTTAAACCGAAATGATGTCTGGATTCTTTTATGGAGACAACAAGGCCGGGTTTCAATTAAAAAATGTGAAGTAGCTTGAGACTAAGAATAAATTCACAGGTGCTGGTGGCGCAGACCTGGGAGAACTGTGGCACTGGTGGCACAGGCTGTGACACTTTCTTGGGATGGTGTGGCAAGGTTTGGGCAGCCGGGGGGCTCCAGGGGGGATGCTGTGAGAGATCAGGGATGCCCCGTGATGGACACAGCTCGTTTCAGCAATGTCCAAGGACCTGCCTCCGGCCAAAACCAAGCTGGTGACACTGGGGGCACCTCTGGGATAACTTATTTAAGGTGTAAATGAAGAAATGTGAAAGAGGCAGCTCTGCAGACACCCAGAGCAAGGCAGAAGGAGGGGCAGGAGCTGCTCCAGGTGCTGGAGCTGTGATTCCCCTGAGATTCTGTGGGGCAGCCCATGGAGAGGCAGCTGTGCCCCTGCAGGCCATGGAGATCCCCAGCGACACAGAAACCCACCTGCAGCCCCTGGAGATCCCAGGGACACGGAGATCCACCTGCAGCCCCTGGAGATCCCAGGGACACAGAGATCCACCTGCAGCCCCTGGAGAGCCTCAGGGACACAGAGATCCACCTGCAGCCCCTGGAGAGCCTCAGGGACACAGAGTTCCACCTGCAGCCCCTGGAGATCCTCAGGGACACAGAGATCCACCTGCAGCCCCTGGAGAGCCTCAGGGACACAGAGTTCCACCTGCAGCCCCTGGAGATCCTCAGGGACACGGAGATCCACCTGCAGCCCCCGGAGATCCTCAGGGACATGGAGGTCCACCTGCAGCCCCTGGAGGAGCCCACCATAGAGCAGAGGGATGTGTCCTGAGGGAAGCTGCAGCCTGTGTAGAGCCCAGACAGGAGCAGGTCCTGGCAGGACCTGTGTCCCATGGAGAGGAACCCACCCAGGAGCAGGTCTTCTGGCAGGACCTTTGGCTGGGAGAAGCCTGTTCCTGGAGGAGTGTATCCTATGGGAAGGACTTCATGCTGGTGCAGGGGAAGAGTGTGTGGAGGAAGAACCAGCAGAGATGAAGTGTTACAGATTGACCACCACCCTCATTCCCCACATGGGAGGAGAAAAAACACTTGGGAGTGAACCCCAGAATCCCAGGATGGGTCAGGCTCTTCTGGTGCCACCTCCCTGCTCCAGCAGGGCCATCCCAGAGCGCTGGGCACAGACGTGTGTGAAGATGGCTCTGGAATATCCCCAGGGAGGCGACGCCACACACTCTGTGGTCTCTGTTGCAGTGCTTGGCACTGCCCAGGGCAGAAGTTCTTCCTCAATCCTGGGAAGAAAGGAGAGGGAGGCGAAGTTGTTTTTAGATTTATTTTAATTCCTCACTACCCAACTGTGTTATACTTGGCAATAAATTAAATTGTTTACCCAAGTCCAGTCTGGTTTGCCCATGACAGTAATGGGTGAGTGATCTCCCTGTCATCATCTTGAGCTTTCCCATGTAATTCTCTTTCCCACCCTGTTGAGGAGGGACAGGGAGAAAGCAGCTGGCTGGGTGTCTGGCAGCAACTTTCCATCTTCTTTCTATCACAGTCTTTCATTTGCTATTTCTTAGCAGTGACAGAATTTAATATCACTAAAACCTGAACATCTTGGTTTTATCCACGTGACTGTGGCAGTGTTTTCCTTCTGATTTTCCATTCCTGCTGCCTTTCGTGCACTGGAGTCTCCTCTTGCAGACATGATGTGAACATCATTAAGGCTGAGTCACCTGGAAAAAGAGGTTTGCTTGTAGCTGAGGGTTTTTCATGATCTCTTGTCTGCTGATTTATATCACCCACTGATGATTTCCTGAGGAATCCATCTGGAAAGGCCTCACCACCAGCAGAGTGTGGGAGATTTGGCCTGTGTGATCTTCAAATTCCTGCTATTTTCAAAATGCTTTTGCTCAGCTGTTTGAAAATAGAGACAATTGTGCCAAAATATAAAGGCCACCCATATTTTTGATAATGCACATTTTAAATACAGGAAATAACACACCAAGAGGTCAGAAGTGGAGGACACAGCAAGATGCAAATCCTGTTTTGTCTAATGCAATCTCACAGCACTTGTGCCATAACCTTTGAGCTGGTTTTGGTGCTGGATTATCTCATTTTTTCCTCCATTTTACAGTGTTTCTATTTATTTATATGACCTCACCTTGCTCATTGTGGTTAAATTGACCACTAAGAAGAAAGAGTTGACCTCCAAAATATGCCTTTTTCTATGAGCTGTTGTACAATTTTATTTTTATTGCTATTTTTTCTACCAAGTGGTTTAAATTCAACATATTTATGACATAAATGAATGTTTTCCAAACTTGTCTGTTGCCCAAACACCATTTTTTCCCAAACACCAGCAGGGATTTTTTACCTGCTCTCTGTCCATTCTCAGAGCTCTGCATGAGACACTGTTTTTCCTGCAGTATTGAACAGTGTTTAAATTGAAGGAGGTTGCTGAGAAATCAATCTCTGCGCTGGCTGATGCTTTTTGCCAGCTTTCACTTATCAGGTGATGCTTCCAAATCTCCTCTAATGTCAGTAAATGACACTGTGTACCCTCCTTAACAAGTGATCTATACCTTCATCTCAACATACTGGAATTTATGACTTTTAATTACTTTAACTGCTCACTCAAAAGCTTCTTTCTTTCCAAGCTTTTTTTTTTTTTTTTCTGTTCCCTAGCAAAAACAAAAAATTAAATAGGAGAACAAACTATGCATTTTAATTATGTCAATAACTTGCAATTTTCTGGTCTTTTCTCCTTCCCCGAAGTTTAATTAATTTGGAGCAAGTAATAAATTGTCATAGCTTTCAGCTCAGCTCCTCAATTCAAAATGAATTCACTTCATTCGATGAAATTAGATTTGAGCTCTGTTCTCATCTCTGTGAGCCTTGGTTCCTGGCTAGGCATCAAAATGTGGACATTTTACAAGGAAAACAGTTCAATATTTCGTGTTGCTGGTGATGCCAGGCCTGTTGTACTCATCCCACCCCACCTCCCCAATCCTGTCACCACCATGCCATTGTCCCCAGCCCTGCTCTCAGCCATTCCTGCAGAGAATATTCCTCTCTGCTTCCAGTGTTGTTCCTGAGACCAAACTGGCACAATTCATCCCAAAGAAGCCTTTGTCCTCCAGAACAGCAAAATGGACTGACCTGGTGGCCAGTCCAGAAGGTCTGGGGTGGGGTGTGACACCAGAAGGTCACCCAGAGGTGCCAACATGCATTGCAGGTTCATTGTTCCCTCTTAAAATGCACCCTTGTGTGCAGCTTCCATCAGCAAGGGACACTGGGATTCTTCTCCCCAGAGGGATGGAAAAGAAACCATGAGAACGTGTGAGAGGATGTTTCCCAGAGCCTCTCACACTTGGACGGGTGTGTCAGGACAATGTTTCAAGGAGCTTTTTTGTTCCAAAAGCAACTTCCACAAGATTTGCCAGCCACAAACTGGAAGACGTTTCATGGTTTTGTGTTTGTTTTTTTTCTTTTTAGTTATTGCAGAAAAAAAGATCTTTTGCAGGATAAATTTATAGGAAATACATGTTTGTCTTATTTGTAGAGAAAACCTCCCCTCTCCCACCTCCCCTCTTCTATAATTCTCCAGTTTCAGGGGTGCATTTCACACACACAGAAATCTGTTCAATCCAGGGAAGATGCTTTGTATCAAGTTTCTCAAGTCTGGTGTTTAACATTGTTATATATGAGAAGAATTCATGGTTTTGAACTTGAAATATTTTTCAAGATTTACTGGCGGAGACTTCCCCTGACATTCACTATTCCCTGCAAGAGAGGTTGATGGCGTCTTAGACAAATTAATAAAGAGTATTATTATTTTTAATAAGCATGAACACCCAGAACTCTGGACTTTGGGAAAGTCTTCAGCTCTATTTCTGATAATCCAAGAGATCATTTTATGTGCTGAGAGCCAAGGCAGATGGAGCTACATCCAGAAAGAAGTGTCAGTAGGTTGGAGGTGTGAATCTTGGAATACCAATGTATTCATCCTGTGAAAATTTCCAGTCCCTTTGTAAACTTTCTCAGAAGAATGGAGTAATGTTGACTCATGTTGTGTGCTGGGGGGAAAGAATAATAAGTTATTGTCCAAAATGAGCACTGTCATATTGTGAATTATTATTTTGACCTTTTCAATACTCTTGATGTTGTTTGAGTGATCACAATTTTGTTGAAAAAGTAGCAGGTGGATATGAGTCCTGGTATGGAATATCAGGGTTTTATTTGTGGAAAAATATTAAATATTGTACGAATACTGAAAACTGAGCTATAATGCCATAAAACCTGTGTTCAGATGGCACTCCCAGCTTCTGAGCCTAAAGTCTGATCTTGTTTTTAGAGCCTGACCCTGCCAAGGTCTGACCAATCTGCTCTGGTCCAAGAAGAGTCTTGGGCAGACACTGAGTCTAATCAGACATGCACAACTAGACCTGCCCTTGGCAATCCCAGCTTCTCATGGTGGCCTCCTTTAAAAAAATAATTAAAATAAAAGAGATAAGGGACAAATCTGTTTGACTGTGTTGCCTTGATAGGTTGGAGACTCTCAGAGTCTGGGGTATAAAAAAGTACCACATTAACAAGCTGAGATGTAAGAAATAATGAATCCTAATTGCAGTGACTGCAAGGCTACTGAATTTAAAATCAGAATATTTTATTCCACTGAGCAGCACCTTCCAGCCAGCACCACGCTCAAGACACAGAAATATCTACAGTTTGCAAGGGAATGAAGTGTAATTGGCATTATTATTATGCTATCAGCATTAATTTATTAGAATAAATGTTATCATGTTGTTATATCCACCACCCAATGCCATAAACAGAGAAAGGACAAGGGATGGGAAGTGAAAATCTCGGAGCAGGATTGAGTTTTAAGGTGACTTTCAGCACCTTGCAGTGCTGAAGCCACTGAGCCTTTGTGGGACAAGAAATGTCTGTCCTGGGTCCATCTCACAAAACATTGCACTTTCTAAGGCCAAGTAACTCTTTTCATCAGGGCTCTGGTACCACAGCTCTGAATTTTGCCATGAGACTGACAGTGAGACAATTTGTACCAGTCCAATGAATAACACTGCAGCCTGTCCAAGTTCTGGCACTGGAATAAAATCTATTTACTGAATATTTGTGTTTCTATCCTAAGGAAAACCCACGCTGTTCCGAGCATGTCACAGAGGTGTTTTGGTCATGTTTTTGTTCCCTCACGGTGAGATTGCAGGCAAACCCCATTTTCTTGCAAATGGAGTTACATGGCAGGTTTTGTTTTATCCTCCCTTGTTTCTGTCATTCCTCATTTGCACCAGGACTCTTATTTCCACTTCTCCCCATCCAGCAGGACAGCGTTATTTACCATTTTGTTTCCTGCCGATTATTGATTCCACTCTGCTGAACAGATTACAGTTGCTGGTTGAAGGATTTTTTTTCCCCTGGGAACAGAGAAAATCTTTATAAAAAGCAAGTGTTTAGTAGGCTTATGTGCTGGTCCTTTCAGTGCTGAGGTTCAAGCAAGGCCTGGCTGGAAATTCCAGGCTTTATTTCCAGGGAATGTACCGGCAACTGAGTCAGGAGTGCATTTCATCCATTCCTTGCAGCTGAAGTAATGTGTATCTTTATGTAGCTCTCTGAAAGAAATTCGAAGTATTTTATCTTAAGTCAGAGAAGTTTTGGAGAGATTAGCACTTTTTAATTTTTTTTTTTAACAAAGATGTTCTTCTTGCCTTTTTTTTTTTGGGACAAGGAAGCACAATTAGCTCAATGTTTTTTGATTTTCAGGTTATGTCACAGGAGATAAAAGGGTGAACTGTCAAAAAGCTTTGGGAAGTGTAAGTGGCAAGCTGAGTGTGAAGGTGGTGTTTTGGGGGCAGTTCTTGTGAAAAGAGGCTGGAATTCCTGAGGTTAATGCAGGACTCCGTGTACAGACAGGAAGAAAGCTGCAGCTCTTAAAGATTTCTGTCAAATATACAGTTTTGTTGGAGCTATCAGCTCCCTGGTGTAATTCAAGACCGGGTCATGACTTTGCTTAGGGTTAAGATTTGAGGGAAGAGAACGTGAAGAAGACATTTTCTATTAGACTCCCCTTATCTACCACCGAGAGATAAGAGGTTATCGTGGGGAACCACTGCCTTAAGCTGCATTTTTCTGTAGGTGCTGCCTCCGTAGCTGTAATTACATCTTTGATTTCATGCCCTGATCATGGCTGGATGCTCTGGAATCAGGAAAGAATTCCTGGGGCCTAAACCTTGTCACATCTTCTAGTGCAAAATCTCAGGCTGAAACGAAGGCCAGGGCTTGGGTGGTGGTGCTGGGTATCCATCGTTGGCTGCTCGGGGGCTCAGCACTTTGGAAACTGGCTTATCTCTGCTGGTATCTCTGTTGTCTCTTCCGTTTATCTTTGAGATTTACCATTTACCCCACTGATTTGACTCTGGTCAGACCAGAGCAGCCAAATGCAGAAGGATCAATCTATACCCTTGGATGCAGCACAACCATGAGAATTCCGAAGGGGTTGGATGAATCAAAGCCTATTTTTAGTACACTGATAAGGCTTTGGGCTCTACATTTTTGATGGCAAGGGTTTTAGAACTCAAAGATTAAGGATCCCACACTAGATATGGATTCTGAAAGCCTTCAGTGTTGGGGTGAGTCCAAGCATGGATTTAGGGAAAACTTCTGGTACAGGTAGGCAGATCTGGGCTATGACCCCAAATAGGAAATACAAAGGTTCTGTAGCCCAGTTTGTTACTCTGTGCTTACAAATTCCTGAGGGTAGGAAGAGGATTAGTGGAGAGATAACAACGCTCTAAAATTTGATCAGCATTAAGAGTAGATTAAGGAAAATAAAAGATTAAAGGTTTATTGCAGCCTTCTGCAAGGGCTTTGGTGATAAGGAATGACTTGGTGGATATTAGAGATCAAAATACAGGTTTTTTCTACCACAGCCAAGTGGCTAAAATTCCCAGGGGAGGGTGATGGGACTGGCTGGTATGGGTTTAGGAGAAAACTTCATCCTACATTTTATTTTATTGGTAATTTAAGGTTAGAATTAATGTTTTGGAATCAAAATTGTGCAGTCAGTTGTGGGAAACCCCTCAGAGGCAGAGAAAAGACTCTTGTCGAGTATCATCAGAGCCTTACAGCCCTACTACCTCACGGCAGCCCAAGACACAATTATCCATATACAGAAACACTTTTTTTCCTAGATGCTGTTGGATCCTGAAAGTGAGGAAATGGGCTGTGACCTTCCTTTTATCCTTAACTCCACACCACACTTGGTGCTAATTGATATTAGGGAAAGAGGCACTGAGGGTGAATTAGGATAATCTCATTATATGTTTTTACATCTCCCGGGCTTTAAAGAAACATTAGAGATTCAAAGAGAATGTATTCAAAGACATAGAGTTTTCACTTAGCTCTAATGGCACATGATGAAACTGCTGGAAATGAACTTTTGGCTTTGATTATAATGTGGATAAATTTATTCTATAATTTCTTGGGCAGTGGATTACAGAAAGTTAAATGTAAGCATCAGTCAATGAAAGCAAGTCTTTCCCCACACTGGTGATCCACATTAAAATGCTGTTAAAAAGGCCTTGGCACTAATCACAATTCCCAACTGCATCACAAACAAGGGGAAATATCTTCAGGAAGGTCAAACACAAGGGACCTCATGTTGCAGCATTACCCCAGGAAAATCTAACAGCATCCCAGGTTAAACCTCTTCCTAAATCTCAGTTCCAGGTGCTCTGATTTAGGGCACTGATCCTGCTGTAAGGAAAGTGAAACTGTTCTCTCTTGACAAAACCCTGAGGGACTTGGAGAATCCAGCAGGAGAGTGAATGTGTGATCTTTAACTCCCAGCCCTGTTCCTGAGCACACTGCTAACAGCAACCTTCATTTCTATTCCACACAGACCACAAAAAGGACGTGCTCTTATTGTCCCTCTTCTTTATTCCTGTAGCCCTGTGGAACAGCCACTTTCAGATTTCCAACCCCTAACCTTAATTAAAATCATCACATTGGCTGTAACATGGAAAGGCACCATAAGGCTTCCCACCACTGCAAAACACCAGCTCTAATCAGCCTCTTCCTGTCTCTGGCAATGATACAAAATTGAATTGAACAAAATTGAACAATTTCACTTCTTTAAGCTTATTTCCCAAAGGCTTCAGTCCAACATTCCCAGCATAAGCTCTCCATCTAAGTCAGGGGGTGGGAAGTATGAAATCAAGTAGAAAACTGAGCTCTTGGAGCTTTAATTTCCCAAACCCAGCTGTAACCTAATCTATGCTGTAACTGGAGAACAAGTGGAGAATATAAAGCCTCTGCAGAAACCAACCCTCCTTCTGCCTCTGCAGCAACCTGGGCTCCTGAGGTTTCACTTTTCCAGTTAAGCTGCCAGAAACCTTTCCCCATTACTAAAGGGTAACAAAAAGGAATCACATTTTTGGGGGGATCTGCTCACCTCCTCATTTTGCAGGCCTTGGAGGATGCAGCCATTGGTTCTTGGGTGTATTTTGTTCACAAGAAACCCAGGAATGTCCCCAGCAGAAGAAAACCTTCCTTGAGGCCTGGTGTGAGACATCCAAAATCAAAGGGGCGTCAGTATGTTGAGCTGGAGGGAGTTGTCGAGGAGGATGTTTAGACTCCACTCTCATTGCTGGAAAGTCACAGACTGTTTAGGTTGGAAGGGATCTCCTGATATGCTCTTGTACACCATGGACAGGTTGCCCAAGACTGCATCTGGTCAGGCTGGAATATACCCACGGATGGAGACTACACAATCTCCCTGGGCAACCTGTTCTAAATCAGATCTAATCCATCTGAGGATGACACAAAATTAGTTCCCGTTCCATTAAAACCTGCCATATTTAAAGGATATATCACATTTACTACACTGCCACCAGCTACGTCAAGACTTCCTATTTTCATGAAAGCAAAATCTGTGCAGGATGGTTCCCCTCTCAGGCAGTAGATTTGTCTGAGAAACTTTCAAAGTGCTTTGGGGAACGCCAGGCCTGTTTTCCCATGCTCCCCTGGGCATTCACTAGCGGCTATTTCCAGCAATAAAACAAGGGCATGTGCAGGTCCTTCACCTGGGGAAGGAATATCCCAGCACAGGCTGGGGACCAACTCTGTGGAGAAGCACCTGGGGGCCCTAGGAGACAATGAGCCATCCCTGAGTCACCAGAGTGTCCTGGGAGCCAAGGGACCAATGGGATCCTGGGGAGCACATTCCCAGCAGGTCAGGGAGGGATCCTGCCCCTCTGCTCAGCCCTGGGAGCACCTCTGGAGTGATCCTGCCCCTCTGCCCAGCCCTGGGAGCACCTCTGGAGTGATCCTGCCCCTCTGCCCAGCCCTGGGAGCGCCTCGGGAGTGATCCTGCCCCTCTGCTCAGCCCTGGGAGCACCTCTGGAGTGCTGCATCCAGCTCTGGCTCCTCAGCACAGCGGGGCCAGGGAGCTCCTGGAGCGGGGCCAGCGGAGGCTGCGGGGCTGAGGAAGGGCCTGGAGCATCTCCGTGCCCAGGAAAGGCTGAGGGAGCTGGGGCTGCTCAGCCTGGAGAGGAGCCCCAGCTGAGAGGGGCCCTCAGCCCTGGCTGGCCCTGGCTGCAGGGAGGGCTCCGAGCAGGGCCCGGGCTCTGCTCCGGGGCCCAGCAATGGCACCAGAGCAACGGGCAGGGCCTGAGCCCAGCAATTCCCCCTGCACAGGAGGCAGAACTTCTGCCCTGGGCAGGGCCCAGCCCTGAACAGATTGTCCAGAGAGGCTGTGGAGTCTCCTCCCTGGGGATATTCCAGAGCCACATGGACACACTCCTGTGCCCTGAGCTCTGGGATGGCCCTGCTGGAGCAGGGAGGTGGCACCAGAGGAGCCACTGAGGGCCCTTCCAGCCTGACCCACTCTGGGATCCTGTGATACTGAGATATTGAGCCAGGGAGATCTCTGCTCTAACCAAGAGGGTATATGGCAGTTCTTATATGTTCCTAAATATAGGAAAAAAACTTACAGCTGCTCTCCAGCTGAGTTGAAGAGATTGGGGGAAAAAGGGGGTTGACCCTGTGTAGGAAGAAAGAGTGAGATCAAAGTCTAAGTCAAAGAATCAAAATTAATTTCCTCTAGAATAAGGTGATTGTTCTTAATGCTGGCAAATAGAGGCAACACTGCTACCACAATTTGCATTAATTTCTAGTCTAAACAGGGCATGTTGGGGGAGGTTGGTGTTTTTTTTGGTTTGTTGTTGCAGAGAGCATTTTTGTGAGGAAGGAATGAATATCTGCAATGTCTTTGCATTCTGCATGGGATGAGGATCACAATCTGCTCTCTGAGGTTTCAAAAATAAAATGTTTTTACCCACTTCTTCCTCTCTCTCTGTACAGACACATCTTCTGTGTCTGCAGAGAAGGTTTATTTCTCTTCCTGATCCCGTGAACTGATGATCCTGAAGCACTTGCAGGATGCAGATAATGGGAACAGGGATATAAAGAAGTCACAAAGTCCTGCCTCCAGATGTTTGAGTGGTTTCCTCATAAAGGTGGCTATTCTTTTGAAACACTGCTTTCTTTTCTGCCTCTGCTTCTTTAAATTATCTTCCCTGCAGTGCTGCAGCCTGAGGAATAACAGATAATCTCGAAACTCTCCAACACCCACCTTTAAATCTCCATTCAGCCCTGCGCTCGTAAAACCATGCACAACATTATTGTGGAATAATTGATCTCGGAATAAAGGATGGCGAGAGTAAATGAATTGGAAAGGTGTTTTAATGGGAAGCTTTTCCAAAATTATGTTTTAATTATTTGCAAATACACACTCTTGCATAGTCTTTTGCCACACAGGTGTGCACTAAATCTACCACCTTGTACCATTTTGTCAAGTGAGCTGGAAGTGTTTGTGTTTTGCACTAAATTCAAGATTCAGCAAAGCTACTGTGCATTAAAATGAGCACTGGCTATAGATTTTGTACAAAAACTCCAACTCCTTCAGTGTTTTCCCTGAGTCCGGGCTCCAAACTCTCCCCAGATCAGCCCATTTGAATTTATATGCTCACTCTGTTACTTCTTTTAACCATTTGACCTCTCATTGTCTCAAAATGCAACCTGCAAGTAGTTAACAAGACCAAGGGCGCTGCAGGAGCACTTGGTTGAAATTACACATTTCTTTAAGTACAGTTTGGCTTCAGGTTTACATTCTGTGTTGAAATCTTGCAAGCTACGTATTAAGAGACTTTTTTTTTTGCATATGTTGCTCTTTTCAGCAGCAGAGAGCTATTACTGTGGTGAACATTTGGCTTCTCACAGGTTCTCTGATGCCTTCATGAATATTTTGGAGACTGGAGATCCTCAAGCGTGTGGCAGAGGTGGGGAGCAACCTGACCACACATACCTGGGGTCACTTTTGGGTTCTCAAAGACTCACCGCTTTTACTGGCTGTCTGGAAACCCTATAGAGTTCTAGCGAAAAGAGTCTGAAATTCCTAAACTGCGTTCTGCTGCCCTTTGCAATTCATTGCACCTGAAACTCTTTAAGGTCATTGTCCAAATTGATTACCAAGTATCCTTTCACTGCTCATTATTTTAACCTTCTGGCTTAGGAAGAGCTGAAAGACCCCTGTTCACTCCATTTTCCCAGTGCTACCCTGGAAATATATTTATATTGCAGACTATCAAAACAATGCACCCAATCTTTTTATATTGTTTTTTTATATTGTAGCCTAGTGAAAAATATTTGTCTATCCGTGGTCTGAAATAAAAGAAGAAAATAAAAATGTTTTACAGAGGGGAAACGAAAAGGAATATAACACATTCAAATGAGAAACAGCTAAGGTGTATTTTATCTTTTCCCAAGTAATAACAAACAAGCTTTGTGTAATTTTTTAAAATGTGTCCTTTATCACCTCTTTTTATGTGATTCCAAGTGGAATTGAAAGCCTGAGGGAGTAGCTGCCCCAGTACTTTTAAAATGTATTATAGCACTTCTGCAATATCATGAAGAGATAAAGGAACTTGCGTTTAATTTCACATTTTTCAAATTACTTAGTGCAACTTAAATCAGACTTTAAATTGCAGACCCTTGTGGCCACACAGAAGGTGTGGTCTGCAGAAGTGAGATAAAGGAATCAGATAGCAGGATCCCTTCACTGATTGCCCCCATGCTCAAAGTGACTGAAATTTGGGGGTGAAAATTGTCAGTGTTTGACCACCCTCAAGGTAAAAGAGGGTTCTTATGTCCAGACTTCTTTTTTTTTTATTTTGATTTGTGCCCTTTATCTCATGACCACACATTGGATACCTCTGGCAGCATCTTTTTCACTGCCCCTCCCCATCAGATAATGATAATCATTGATAAGATCCCACTGAGCATTCCCAGATCCCTCAGCCTTTCCTCATATGGGAATTGCTCCAGTAAATAGAACATCTTTCACATACTACATATAAATATTTTGTTACTGGTTTGGGTCAATTTTTGTTGTGTTTTACTTTCAAATTTACTTTTTAATTTTCCTTTGCTTGAGCAATTGTCATGGGTTGAAACTGAGTTGATTGACAAGCTTTTAAGCCAATGCGCTTTTGTGAATTTTGCATATTTAAACCCCATGCAAGGGCAGGAAGTTCCTCTCTGGTTCCCGGTCTCCTGAGGGAGAAGCAGGGGCTTCCGAGCCCCGGGCGGCCTCCGGGCCCGGCCCGGGCCTGGGCTCGGCCTGGGCTCCTGCCTGCCCTCCCCTCACCCCTCTCCCTTCCCTCAGAGCCGCAAGCAGCTAAACTAACTATGGGCTGCCCGATAGCCGAATTCACCCGGCTCGGCTTCTGAATCAGGAGGGGCCTCCCCTCCCCCTTCATGCAGCCCGGGGGGAGCCTCCTCTCCCCCTCATGCAGCCCGCGCAGACCCAGCGGGACCAGCGGAGCCTCCTTTTCCAGCCTGCACAGCTCGCACCGAACTGAACAGCAGCGCAGCCCGTGGGGAAAGACGTGAGGGAGAAGAACATGGAGGCTGCACGGTCAGAGAGAAAGAGAAAGTCAGTCACGTGGGACGACGCTGAGATGGCGGCGGGAGAAAAGGGCGTGTGCGTTCCGGCGCCAGTCTTAAAACCCCTTCTAGCAGCTGCGGAGGACTGAACTCTTTAAATCATTATAAAAGTATGGGGAGATGAAAATCCATGCCTGTGAAAATTCATGTTGCAGCCTGTGAAGATGTAAGAGAATGCCTATGCCAGGCCATGTAGTTGTGAAGCAGCTTTTAGAAGTTTGTGAAGAAGCAGAGAAGCCCTTGTGTTTAAGCTGAAATAATTTATGTTTAAAAGAGATTGGAAAAAGAAAACCTTTGTGTTTGGGCTGGAAGAATTCATCTTTAAAAGGACTTGTAACCCCATATGATGGCCCATGATTGCAGTGTGAATATACTGTGGAGTTTTCATGGGAGAGATTTCACTTCAGTAGGTAATTCCCGGGCGGGCTGCTGAGATTGTGAAGAAATCAGAAGTTTGCAGCATCAGTAGAAGGAACCTTTTTTCCCTAAGCATAAGAAAGAGACTTTTAAAGACTGTAACACTGACCAAAATTGTTACCTTTGGTGCGAGGTGGTAAAAGGAGGGGTGAGTGCTGGAGGGAGGAGGCGGGGGGGGAGCTTTTGCTTGGAGAGTGCTGGAGGGAAGAGGGTTTTGCTTTCACTTCTTTTTATTTCTTGTTACTTTAAATTCTGTTAGTAATAAACTTCTTTATATTCTTTAAAGTTTTAGACCTGCTTTGCATTTCTTCTCATCCTTATCTCACAAAGTGAAAAGCATGTGATCAAACCACTACACTAAATTGGTGTTTCTGCCCGGTTGGCAAACCAAACCCGCTACAGCAATAATCTAAGTTCAGTTTCCCTCCAAAGGCTATACATTTCATAAGACTAAATCAAAGTATTTCCTGATCCACTGTAGCAGTCAGTGTTAGCTATAGCTCAAAAGCCACAACCACTAAAGCGCCATAATTGATGAACTAGAAGAAATTTTAAGTTACTTGTTTAGTCAGCATCCTCTGTGATATTGTTTACATGCATATTGAGAAAATGTACATAAATCCTCCAAAGCTTCAATATGAAACTGAGTTAAAGTGTGTGCTTCACTTTTTAATCACTTGTTTGGCTGGAGATTGCTAAAATGAGCTTAAAATGTCACCTGAATCACTCAGAAAAGTAAATTTCTGCACCCATTGGAAGTGATCTGAAAGAGAGTTTTCTTTCAGGTTGGTCCCTGAGCAGAGTGAAGTGTATTTAGTGGCTATGAAAATAACACAACTGCTGAGGGAAATGTGAGGATGAAAGGCAGAGAGCGAGAAAGAGCAGCACAAGGCACAGCCAGGGGCACGGCCTTCAAGGGGGAAAATTAAATTAGGCAAGTCTGGCTGCCTTTTCCCAAAATTACTGAAGTGATAGATCAAGGCACTGATGCAGAGGCAGAGCTACGGGAGACAGAGGGAGGAGATGAACAAGGGAATTGTACTTGAAAATGAAGTTTAAATAGTGTGGCTAGAGCTTATCCACAGGACTGAAAGGCACGTGAAGACCTCAAAAAAAGCCCTGAAAGCACTCTTGGATCTAATCTTATCAAATAATGGGGTTTGGACCCATCTCTCTGAAACCGCACTGATTAGGGGCTCTGCATTTGTCTGCAGGGTTTACTGAACTCCATTTATAATGACTTGAAATGACTCAAAAGATTAAAAAAGATTTCGCATTTTCAGTGCATTTGACTTTTATTTGCTATGCAAGAATTGAAGTGAAAAAGCACAGCTGGTGTATTACAACAAATAATTTAAAGGGTTTTTTTGTTCTCATCATTTTATCTTTATAATCATTTTAAGAATACATATCTGAATTATAAGTTTTATGTAGAAGTGAGTATTTTCTCTCAATATCTATTAGGGAAGACCAGGTTTTCAGGTGAGCACTTCATAATTTAAAAGTTGAATTATATTTTAAATCAATAAATTGAAAGCAACCAATTAGTACTTTTGTTTGTACCTTTGGGTTTGGTATCAACAGCCTCATATGTGCTAATTCATACTAACCCATGGTAGGTTTATTTTAGCAGTTTCTAAATAAATACCTGGAATATCTATGCATGAAGTAGTATTTTAGCAGATACAGCTTAGGAAACCATTGAGAACCACAGTGCAGACAAGAATTGATGAGAGTGAAATCACGTATCACCTTTGCATCATGTGGGAGGTGCATTTGTAGGATTAAATTTCCCCTTTATTCCCTTTTAATATGTTTTCAAAGATGCTACACCTTCTTTGGGCCAACTTAAACCTGTAATTCATATGAAATCACATGAATTTACAGACTATTTCTGGTGTCTTGGGCATGTAAATATTGAGTTCCTTTTTTTTTCTCTTCAAGGTCGACCTGGGTCAGAACTGCAGTGTCCTTTTGAGAAGCCCATTTCAGAAACATGGATCGCGCAAGAGAAGGAACAGGGCACTGAAAAGAGATTTTAGTAGTTTGCTTTTCCTACAGCATTTTCCCACTTCCTGTTTGGAATAGGTGGAATGTTCCAGGGATGAGGGAATATGGACCAAAAAGGAGGGAATATGCATACAAAAAAGAGCCAGATTTAGATAAGCAAGAAGAAACACTGCTGTGGCTTTGCGAGGTCTTTGTGAAGCACTCGGTGTTACATGAACCCACCCTGTGCATGGCTAATCTCTGAATAAAGTGAGGAACACCAGGCTTCCTCGAAAGCAATGGATGGTAATCTTAGTGCTTCTCGACACCACAATCAGAAATTCAAAGCCTTGCAATGGAACAAGGAACTTTGCAGTTTCTGTCAACAGAAAAACTGTAAAAAATCAGTTATTTAACTCAAGAAAATCGACCTGTAGCCACTGTTTTTATAAAATAAGTAAGACAAAAGGATTTAAATTTAAATAACATCATCCCCTGCTGCTCCATCTTTCTCTGTCCCATCCACCTGTGTGTCGTGACACT